>JAJEKV010000432.1:0-205778 GCA_021234155.1 Isoetes taiwanensis
TATACATTTATATACTTCTAGCCCATGCAGTAGACAATATGCTACGTATTTACTATAAGATTCCCCTTTCTTACCTAGCAAAAAGAAATGCTTATGGCATTGATAGTCTAGTGGTTAGGCTATTGGTTACAAGTATGCCCTGCCCAAGCTCAAATAACATTGCCTATTATTGGGTGGCATGAATGAATCTTGAAATGCTTATCGCAGTAGTAGTCTAATGGTTAGGCTATTGGATATGAGTGCACCCCGTCCAAGCTCAAATCCACTCCACTGGCTATGATTAGATGGCATGAATAAATTATGTTCATGATGATCATAGCCTAGTGGTCTGACCATTGGATATGAGGTTTAAATCCCACTAGCTATCGTTGCATGACACGATTAAAAAAATACATACAAGTGGAAATCTAATAGTCGTTATAATCAACATCTTTCTATCGTGTGGGCACTTTGGAACAATAGGTGAAAAATGCATGTTCAAGTCCTGCATATTCCAACACATAACTAGGTCAAAAATCAGGTTCAAGTCCTGCATATTCCAACACATATAAATGAGATGATGAAGAGAAATATTCACGGCAGCCAAGGCCGTCGCGATAAGTTTCTTCTAACAACAATCATATAACCTTCATATAACAATCACTTAAGCTTTTTCCTATCAAAATAACTGATCGTGGGTCATTGTTCGTATCTAAAGGCCTTAAGAAGACAATAATGTATAAGGGAAAATCTCCCCCGAGAATATTCTGGAAGATAATCCGTGAGGGGCGCCTGCAGACGGGGGGAGGCTGCGAGTGCGTCCCGCCCCGCTGGCAAGGCGTCGTCGAGTATATCACGGATTTGGTTAGTCCTTCAGACCTTTGCTTATTTTGTTAATCCACATCACCTTGAGTTCACAATGCATGCTTATATAGGAATGGAAGTGGTAAAATTTCACGTCTTAGAAGGCCAGCAAGTCACATGCAAAACATTTAAATTCTACCTTTCATGGAGGATAATAATTTCACAAATCCACTCCCATTTAGTAATACTTTCACATTCTTTATTTGTTTCGTGAAAGGGTTCTATTTTCTGTAGCGTATAATAATAAATATTATCTTCATAGCCCACAAATCCACTTCCATTTTTTGCTAATGCTTTCATGTTTTGTTTATTTGTTTCGGAAAAGGTTCTATTTTCTGTTAATTCTCACAAAGATTTATTTAGTTCTAAAATATTTTATGCAGATACATAAAGCTCAAGAAGTTGCAGCACAAAGAGGAAAACCAACAACCGAAGATGTGATGTTTCTTGTGCGGAAGGTAGAATGAGTAGAAAAACGAGCCCAATTGTTACCTGTGTCTAACCCCAAGCATTATATCTTTATAGGATGCCCGCAAATTTGCAAGAGTCAAGGAGCTTCTCCACATGAATGAAGAGCTGAAACGTGCTAAAAAGGTTTTCCAAATTGATGAAGAAAAATATGTTGCGGATGAATAATTCAAGGAAGTTATATTGCTGCTGGATGTGGAGCTTACTCTGGAAGAAAGGAATCTCTTGTCCGTAGGTTATAAGAATGTTATTGGTGCTCGATGTGCTTCATGTTGGATTTTGTCTTCTATTGATCAAAAAGAAGAGAGCAAAGGTAATGAGCAGAATGTCAAACGGATCAGAGAATACCAGCAAAAAGTGGAAGATGAACTTTCTAAGATCTGCAACGATATTCTTACTATCATTGATGAGCATCTCATTCCTTCCTCTAGCACTGGTGAATCTACCGTCTTCTATTATAAGATGTATGCCTGATTCTTGCATGGCATGTCTCTTTCTCTTTCTAGGTTCTAGGCAATGGCATTCTAGGTTATGCATATTATAAGGAGTCCATCTTCGATTCTATGCAGGAAGGGAGATTATTATCGTTACCTTGCAGAGTTCAAGACAGGAAACGAACGAAGAGATGCAGCAGATCAATCTTTGAAAGCATACCAGGTATTAATAGGTATTTGCATAATGTCATTAATCATTCACTTATGTTCCTGGCTAATTTTGTTTATTTGTCCTTTAATATCTCTCTGCTGACTACCATTTTTTTGTGAGCTTCCAACACGGCGGTTACTGATTTAGCTCCTATGAGTCCTATAAGACTTGGTAACGGCAGAGCTTGATACATTGAACGAAGAATCCTACAAGGATAGCACCTTCATTATGAAGCTTCTCGGGGACAACTTAACTTTGTGGACCTCTGATCTGCAGGAGGATGGAGGTATGTTTTGTTCCTTTGACTTATTTATACTCTTATGAACTTCCAATGAAGAGATACTAATATGGACTTGCTTGTTACAGGAGAAGACCAGGTGAAAGGTGATGAGGCTGGCAAGCTTGATGATGCAGAGATTTGATGAGAGTGTACCAGTGATAGGTGCAGTGCTTGAACCTTCTCAATCTTTTGTCTAATTGGTGATGTCTTAGATAAAGATCAATGGAAGTGGCTAGAGGACCACTTGACATTTAGCAGGTCCATTCTCATTGGTCCCCCGTACAGGTAATTCCCCAGAGTTTTATAGATGTCAACTATTGCAAGGAAAGCAAATTCTGCAGAGTTTTACAGATATGAACTATTGCAAGGAAAGCTATACTAGCAATATCTTTCATTTTTTATTAACATAAGTTGGCTTTTTCTAAAGAATAAATTATTTATTCTTCTATAGTCATCGAACAACTTAGATATCAATAGAACACAGATACATTCTAGTCTTCAGCATATGGAAATTCGTGGTGGTTTTCTCATTTGCAGGTCGTAAGCAATTCTTCATCACGGCAGAGCTTAGGAAACATTGTGTGGATGTACCACCACGGGTGACATCATTGCCCATTTACAAGGAGGCCGGATAGGAAGTTAATGCAATTAACCATGTCTACTTGGAGAACCTTGCTCGGATATTACAATAGCTAAGGATGTTCTAATTATCTCCATGCAGAGATCTCCCAATGTTGCAACGCACATTTCTCCATGCAAGTTCGTCACTATCCAAGCAAGAAAGTATTGTAGTGTTTGCTTCTTCATTCAGATAATACAATTGCAATGGTTCTAGATTTGGGTTTGGGTGATTTGCATATTGCGCCTTGATCCAATGAGATTTGCCTTTAAAGTTCAAGTCTATGTCGGTTCTTTGGAAGGTATAGTACATTCCCAGTCCTGGAAACCCTTGGTTCAAGGTTTGTGATCTATTGCAATATGCAATAATGTGAAGCACTTTTGACGAGGATGTTCATTTCATCGGCTTTGGGATGGACATTAATTCAAAACATGGCCGGATCTTGGTCAGAATCGGTGCATATAATAGCATTGTTTAACATATTAACCCAAGCTTTTTGTTGTTTACATCTATGAGCTTATAGATATGTGAGGTGAAGGTTTGACAACTAATGCCTTTTGCGGGTATGACAAGACCATTAGATTTACACATGCAGACAACATAATCTTGAGAAGGATCTTAGCGAGTCTTATGGGAATTTAAAAGAATCTTTATATGATATGATAGAATCTTGGGGCAGCTTTAGGAATCTAATATAATTTTGGGGGTGAATTTAAGAGAATCTAGATGAATTTTATAGGAAATTTGGGCTATATTAGATCTCCACATGTTGCTCTGGTGACGCCAATTGGGCTGTTTGGTTTCATAAGGCAGTGCTTTCTTTTGTTGTGTTTCAATTTATGTCCTCCCTTAGCATTCTTAGTTTTAAACACATTTGCCCATGTCAATTTATCATGACATTTAACAGGATAAAAAATTAATCCATTTGGTGAAACACAACCAATTTGAAGGACAGCGTAATGTCATTGGACTATTGAATGATTGTTGCACAGTGATCAATTAGCGCACTTTGAATAATTCTTAACGTAGCATCAATTAGTGCACTTTGAATAATTCTTAACGTAGCATCTGCCTAGCCTCTTCTAGTATCTCATTTGGCTGGTGTTTTCTAATGTTTCATCTGTGTTTTCATGTATTGAGGATTAACAATTTTCTTTGTTTTTATACTTATAGTGGTCATTTGGAGTGGTCGTCCAATTGACACCACCTCGCTCCTAAATGTTCATTGGAGTATGCTTTACGTTCCTTCAATCAACTCTTGCGCTTACAAACTTGGGCTTCATTAACCTATTTACAAGTAATTTGCATGGTTGGGTTTGCGGATTTAAATGTGATAGAAGAAGCCAAATGCTTCAAATCATAAATGTGCACCATGGGACATTGAGTCTTACCTTTTTGTTGCTTTTTCGTTTTCTTATCACCAATTTCTTTTTAGCCTCTTTTGTGTTTGTCAAGCTTATAAATAACCGCTTAAAGTGCCGACTCTTTTTTATGGGATTCACTGCTTTGTTAGGTTAGAAATTGAATTGCAAATGGAGCTTAAAGGATAGGTTCCCCCTACCCTTACATTTGAAAGGAAAAATTATGGCCTGTTAAGTCCGTCGTTAAAATTTAACCTAACGGAATACAATGTGAACCTCAATTATCTTTCACCGTTACCTTAATTGTGCCGTTATTTTTTAACCCCATAATCTTAACGGAATTTTTTAACGGAAGTAAATGTGAAGCATAGCTAAGCTAAAAATTTTAACCTAAGGACACTTTAACAGCCATTGTGAAGCGGCCCTTACTTGAAAACAATATTGCGGACTTGTTGGGTGGTCTCTAGTCATATCTAGTGACAATGTGCTGCCAAATATTTGGTTGGTCCAAGCCTTGATCCCATTTTAATCGCTCTAAAGTCACCTTGTGCCTTTAAAAAGATGGTTTGCACAAGGCTGGGCTTTTTTAAAGCCTCAATCCTTATATAATGTACATGAATTATGTCTCACATCCATCGCGTTTCCACATTTACACCTTAAGAACATTTTTTCTATGATGTTATCCTAGTTGTAAGGTTGTTCAGTGAAATTCGTACCCCAAGGTATAAATTGGTTATTTGGTCTCGTAGGTCATTGATCTCATTCCATCTACCACACCTTCATTCACCTGTTTTCCTCCACTTACTCCTCTTTTAACTGTTAGTTAGTTTATGTCATATTGCAGTTGCAAGCATGAGTAATACACACTTTTTGTAGGCAATTCTAAATGAAAACATTTTATATTTCTTCTTTTTGATTCCCTCTATGGCACCATATCGATTACATTGTTGAACGAATATAAAGAGGTACCTATCAGATCAAAGATCGAAATTACTATCATTCAGAAATTAAATAATCTCGAAGTATCATGCTCTAAAATGACAAGTTTGAATTAGGTAAATCTACAATTTAACACGAACAACACATATTAGGTAAGCATCCACAAGTTAGCGGTTAGCTGTGTGAAAGACTGAAAACTAGAGTGAACTCTCAAGAGTTGCATATAAAATCTATCTCATCTCGATGCAAATATTAAATAATAAACTCTAGATATATTCACCTTTAGATTTGGATAGATCTATCAAAAAAGAATCTCAATCAATATTTGGGAATCACAAGAGAAATTTCATAGTCTTGAAGAATTTAGGGGATTCTTGATGGAATCTTAGAGAATCTAAGGGGATTCTCATAGAGTCTTGAAGAATATAGGGGATTTTTTATGGAATCTTGGAGAATGTAGTGGGATCTTTATAGAATCTAACAAAATCTAGGAGAATGTCCATAATATATTGAGGAATCTAGAGGAATAATCTAAGAGGAATCCAAGAGAATGTCAGGAGAACCTTAAGGAAACTATAAGAATCTTTGAGACTCTACGAGGATCTCCATAAAACATTTCTCGGGGAATTTTGGTGGAACCTTGAAGAATCTAGCGAAATCTTCATAGGATTTTGGCAATCTAGGAGAATTTACATAGAATCTTGGGCAATTTATAGGAATCTTGAGAATCTAGATATAGCTTTCACATTGAGTGTGCTTTGTAGTGAATCTTTATATAATCTAAGGAATACTTGCAGTATCCTGGGGAATCTTTATAGATCCCTAGAAAACCTCGATCTTATAGAATCTCTCCAGAATAGAGCTAGTCTTGATGCAATGGTGGTAAAATTGGAAATCTTATAAAAACATTGCAAATCTATTCTTCCCAATGTATGTGCATTCGATTTCGTACACTCCCTGATAGTACAAATACTTGTATATAGATATAGATAATGCAGAATTTGCTCCATGGCGGGCTTAACATTTACGCCCGGAGTTCATTTAAAACCTTGCCCTGGAGGGGCAAACCCTAGATTTATGTCAGGTATGTGGGCATATACCGGTATATCTAAAACCGGCATATCTTGGGCTAAAAGTTCTGGTGTTTGGTTATCCAAATTTTCAGTCAATCCGGCCAGGCCGGGCTGAAATTTTGAACGCTAACCGGTCAGCTAGCCGAGTTTTCTTCCGATGGATTCATGGAGCCCAGATTGGTAGATGGGAAACTTGCTCCCAAATATTTACCGTAGTCTATTTTCTTAGGCCAGTAATCGAATCTGTCGGCGAAGTTTTGCGATTCATTTCAAGGCTTAAGCAAACCGGGAGAAAGAAGTTGCGCGTAATGGCGGCCGAGTTGGATGTAAAGGCCTGAAAATTTGGTGGGATAAGGACTTGCCCATTTCCTTGATAAGAAAATTGTCGTTTTTGCTCTTGATTTAGAAAAAAATGGATAAGAGTTTCATTTGTGATTTACTTGATTTAGTTAATTTATACTTTTGGCTAGTGTTCTTGTCATACTAGGCACGCTTGAATATTTCACAAAATATTTACGTAGTCTTTTTTCTTAGGCCGTGCAGATAATGCCGCGACGGTTTTCTGATTCATTTTCAAGGCTTAAGAAAACGGGGGGAGAAAGAAGTTGGTAGCAGCAATGGCGAGCATAAGCATAGTGGATGTAAAGGCCTGAAAACTTTGGTCGATAAAGGACTTTGCCCATTTCCTTTGATAAGAAAATTTGTCCTTCTTGATTCTTGATTCGAGAAAATGGATAAGCGGTTTCATTTGTGATTTGCGGTTAGCTAATTTATACTTTTGGCTAGTGTTCTTGTCATACTAGCACGCTTGAATATTTTCACAATGCCTTTTCAAAGGAAAGACAAAAACTGGTCGTGGAGAATCATCAACACATTTAACCCTTTATATGGGGATGTATCATAAGTGCCACTACCGCAACAATCTCCTTATAAGTTCTAACAATGCAAACGAAGTGGGCTTCATATTAGGTTCCTGTAGGGAAGGTTGTGGTTGTAGATTTTTACCGGCCATCCTCTCCGTATCTTGGATTCGCGGTAAGTAAATACATGAGTCTAAATGTGGGAATCCCTTTACTCTTATTTTTAACCTTAAATTCCTAGTCTGGCTGCTTTTAATAGATGTCTAGGGAGGTATGTAGAAGCCCCGGACTCACATTCTGCTCAATGTGCTTGTTTATTTACGTAATATAATTTAAACATTTTTTCAATTTTGCAAGATACTTATTATCTGGATTTTCAGGTAAGCCATTTGTTCTTGTCTGTGAGATTGAACAACTGGACCTGATTCTTCTTCGATTTCTTACGTAGTTTAATTCTTTGCCAGAGTCTCCTAGCAGTGCTAAAGTAGATTCATGAATAATCTTTGACTTCAGAACATAACAACTACGAGGATGTGCATGTTTGTTCTGGCATTTTCTTTTGGTTGAACGCTTTTTTTGTTTCTCTGCCTTTTCTCTTCGACCGACTATCTCGGCCTCCTTATCATCGCACCTTTATTTCACATTACTCTCTATTGTTTCTTTCTTAAAACTCTTTTATTGCTGGAATAGATCATTAGTTGGGCGGTACGTTTGTTTTGCCTTGGCCCTAAATTCATCACTTCCTCCTGCTGGAGAATGTCTCTCCATATTCGTGGTAAAGAGCAATATGAATTTTGTAGTAATGGGGAAACAACAAGTTGTACTTTGATATTTACTTGACTGCCTCATGCAATCATAACAAACAATTGTGAAAGCCTAACAAACAATCATGTCATGTTCTCATTGTAGGCAATACCACATCTTTCAAAAGCTGGGTTTGGTCCCCAGCTTCTAGGTGTTTTGGCAAATGGCATGATTCAATCATTCATCCAGGCCCGGACTCTTCATCCAGTAAGTGTGATTCATTCAACTTATTTTAAAAAGTTCTGGATTTGAAGTTCAAACTACATGAATATAATCATGAAGTTGGCAGACATAGCAAAACGTGAAATTCTTTCTCTGATTGCAATGGAAGTGCGCAGGCTACACGAATTGGATATTCCAGGTGCCCCAGTTATGGCAAAATATTTCAAAGTATTTTAATATAGGTAAGAGTTACCAAAGAAATACATATACAGGTAGCAACTAGAAAAGACATGTTGATGTATCTTTTCTATAGTTCAATGATGACTGGTGCTATAAGCTTTAGGGAAGCAAAAAACAAAAAAAGCTTGACATGATCTCATTTGATGATCTTTGAATGTGATAGCTGCATTGAAGATTCTTATATTGTCCCTCAGACACCTTTGGAACTTTTTCTTTGGATTTAAATGCGACTATAGCTTGTAAGAATTTATTATCTTCTTTTCTCTAGTTTGCTTCTTTTGATTCTATAGACACGGTAGGAACATTCTTTTCGGGATATCAGGACAAGGATGTACAATACCATTTCTTAAGATACTATTTGCATCCAGATGATCCACTGAAGGTAAAATTGCACGAGTAGGGAATATTTCTAAGGTTATACGGCGAACAATAAATGCAAGTAAAAAAAAAGAAAGTTCGGTTTTCACTATTTATCAATGTTTTAATGGCAAGAATTCTTTGGTGTAATTATATTTCACTTTTCCCGAATGGACTCTCATGTAAGGCATCTGATACCGAGCTTCACTCTCTTTATTTTGAGAATGAGAATGAGAATGAGAATGATTTTTATCGCCCACCGAGGCCAACGGCCTATGGGACCCATAAAGAGCGCGTACAAACTTATTCGGGTCTGGTTAAAACCCCCCCGGCAAGGGTTTTCGAGGAAAACCGCGGGCGTAATAAGAATGTCATCAAACCGCATAAGTATACATCAATGTTTATATACATGTCAAGTGTGTGCCCGAGGACATAGCTGATCTCGCATGTCCATAACCTCCTCGAAGATATGATCCCAAAGACCCGCATTTGACGGCCGTTTGGCTCAATGTCACATGTAACGGTGCCGCCAGCCCGACCAACTCAAAGATATCGTGGTCCGTAAGATTTGATCATATGTCGGGCAAATTTTGAAGGGTATGAGATTCATCCTCAATGACCCCATTTGGCAAAGATTGATGTGAGCTCCGCCCCGGCGTGGCTCACCAATCCATCTCGCCTGCCCAATTCAAGATGATGTGTCCTCAAGGCGAATGGAGGCAATGAGTCCACGCTTTTCATGGGCAAGTGGGTACGCAGTAGCATTGCGGGCCTGCTCCAATGTGGGATTTATGTGATTTGGTAGTGTGGCTGCCTTTGACTTATTCAAGGGCATTGGCATCCCAAAGCTGCTGAGGAAGCAATCGTCAAGATATTGCCTCAAGCTATGGCGATGCGCTTCTGTTTGCACATGTATGCACATGTCCTGCACATTCCATCTAGCCAACCATTGAGCTCTCTTTTCCCTCCAGCAGCCTTGAGGGCGCCGCGCTCCGTGCCATGATATAAGCTAGTTTAGGAGACGAGCATCGTCCATATTGACCACCTTCCCGAAAATAGACAATGTATGGCGTCAGGGCGCTTCCCTCACGAAGGCAAGAATCATCTCTGTGATGGGGAATTTGATATGGGGAATTTGTTGTGGCGTCTCCCCATAGGTATGATGCACTTGCGTATACAAGCGGGAGATTCATCCAGCACCAGCTCCTGCCCCACGTCTGGGGCCCTCCACGCATCGTGATGGGTCACAAATCCCGCGATTGGGAAGAGTGAAGGGTCATTTACCCGTCTCCCTCGGGGGCTTCCACCTAGTCTGAAGCGTAAACATACCGCGCCATTAACATAACATCATATATCCACCTCGAAGGGTACATCAACATTATCTGCATAGACAAAGATCAAAGACAATACATGAAGTTCCACCCAAGGCCCGGAGACTCGGGGGATGGACCCCTGCTCGGGGAGTTTGATCTGGGAGCGGAATCATGACAATGGATTGGGAGGTGGCATAGAGGCGCATGGCTTAGGGTTGTCCACTCCATCCAGCCTCCCCGTGTACACTTTGCGCAGTAGGTTGAAAAGTGTTGGAACCGATCTGTAGCCAGCACTGCATAGCCAAAGGGGCTATTCACGGTTACATCTCCCCAGTCCCGATGGGGCGGTAGGATCACTCCCTCCAGATCTACATCTCACCCAAGGTGACTAGAGGGCCCTTGCCCTTATTAGACTTAACCCCTTTGAGGGAGGTGAACTCCACCCCGGGTGCTCAGGAGCCCATGCCCACCCACTTTCGGTGGCAAGCCATTAGGACCTAGTCACTCGATCCCTGTAGCAGGCCTTACACAAGAGGGATGCGGTCCAAGGTCAGGACCCACGAACCTCATTCTAAACCGGGCCTGGCCCCTTCACCCAAAACTGTGTTGGGTTCTTATACGGGCCGAGATTCTAGTAATGCACCAAGAGGGACTAACTAGGAGCATCATCACTGCTTAAAGTCTCTACCCCCCCCCTTCCCAATACAATGAGTTCAGATTCTACTGTGCATAAGAACCCAATCTGGTTAGGTGGGGGGGCCGACCTGGGCTTAGAATGAGGTTCGTGGTCCCATCCCTTGACCCATCCCTCTCTGGTGTGTAAGGCCTTCCACGGGATCGGGGAGTGACTAGATCTAATGGTTTGCCACTGAGGTGTGGGTGGGCGTGCTGGCTCGACACCCATGGGTGGAGTTCACCTTCCAAGGGTTGTCAATAAGGGCAAAGGGGCCCTAGCCACCTTGGGTCACATGTAGATTCCCGGGAGGGAGTGATCCCTACCCTGCCTGGGCCACGACCGGGAGTTGTAACCTGTGAATAGCTTTTGGCTATGCACCCGGGCGGCTACAACAAAGTTCCCAACACTTTTTCAACCTACTCGCAAAGTGTGAGGGGGGCGATGGAGTGGACAACCCTAAGCCATGCTCTTATGCCCCAATCCATTGTCATGATTCTGTCAGACCGAACTCCGAGACCCAAGTTTGTCGGGCCATCCCCCGAGTCTCGGCCTTGGTAGGAACTTCCATGTACGGTCCGATCTTTGTCTATGCAGACAAGTTGATGTGCCACCCTTCGAGGTGGATATATGATGTTATGTTACCGACGCCGCATGCTTACGCTTCCCGCAGCCTAGGGTAGGCCCCGAGGGAGACGGGTAAATGACCCCTTCACTCTTCCCACCGTGGGATTCTAGACATCACGTTGATATGTGGAGGCCCCAGACGTGGAGCAAAAGCGGGATGAACTCCTCGCTTGTATACGCGGGCGCATCGTGATACGAGTAGGGGACGCCACAACCGTGGACTTCACCCCTAGTGCTCGTATCATCTTCAAGAAGGCTTCTTCGGACCTGCTCCAAGTCATTCCAAGTAGCAAGGATACTACCGGGCCCCATACTTCCACCCCGATAAAAGGACAGCTCCACTAAGACCTTTGAACAAAGGGATCGAAGATGTAAATTCAAATCATACAACTCCGCCTATGACTATTGTTTTGCATTGCATATAGTGCCTTCCCTACCGCTGGCCACTGTATCGCATGGATGTGTCCAAAGCATAGTAGAAGGAAACTCACTCCCAAATATTTGTATGTGGATGCAACTTCCACATTTTGGCCTCGGTAATCGGCGAGGGGACCTCTACCGACGCGGAAGATGATATGAAACCACCTTACTTGGTCTTGCTGGAAAGCATATCATATCACGCTGGGCGTATCGTGTCCGTGGCATCGGTGATGTCGCTGTACGTCCGGGCTGGTGTGTGTTGAGGTCCACATCATCATGATATATTAACTGGCTCCGATGATCCGAGGAGAAGGTGAGCCCACGCTTCCCCATTATCAGCAAGCCGCCTCCAATTGAATGTAAAGCCCAAATAATGTTGGGGAGAGAGGGCATCCCCTGATCAACCCCGACATCGCTTATCAAATGGTTGGTTTGTTCGATGCAACCACCCCAGCATCTTTTCAGATAGCGGCAGACATCGTGATTCTCGCAACCTACAGAACCCCAAATGTTGCAGCCTTTGCCCATAGTTTTTCCCGAGGCATGTCAAACTTTCGCGAAAAAACAAAAAGCAACAATATAGATCCCGGCCTGGGCGGTTCCCGGGCGGGTTTTCAATCGTGAGTTCTCGCGAACGCGGAAGATGTGGGTCAATGGTTGAGTGTTTCGGGTTCAATCTCGCCTCGGTGAGGGCCCGTGACACGCCCACCCCCTACCCTGGACCGGGCCGCCGAGAATCCCAAAGAAGCAATTTTGCAAACACCGAATCCCACTTATGATTGTTCGACATTATCGGGCAAAGGTGGGTCACCCGCTTTATATATGGGGAACAACTCGCTATTGGTCCACCGCAGCAGGAAATCCTTTCGTAATGCCTTGTTGAACAAGGCGGTCAGCACTGTATATGGACTACCGCCCACTTAAGTCCCCGCCTCGTGACATCATCCAAGTCCGGGCTTTCCCTATTGGCAAGACGCCGTAAGCCTTGTTCCACGTCCGGTCTGGATTTCAAAGACTGGCCTCTTTGCAAGTGGGTAATGTCGCATGTGCACCTTCGAGGGTCATAGCTGTTGTAAGTATTGTTCCACCGCCGAGTGATATTCCCCGGGCTGTACCGCTTTTCAAGAACCCTTCGCCAAGGTCCCGGGATGACGCCTGGTGAGGTAAAACATTTCCCTTGATGCGCCGCAATGTACCGGCTTTTTAGCTTTAAGGAAGATGCGTAATCGTCTCGACCGCATGGGCGTAGTTGTGGTCTCAGACTTCAAGCGGAAACCCTTGTGTTCCTTTTCACTCTTGCATCAAACCATTGGTTACGTGGGAAGGTTGTGTTCTCGAGGTCCGCCACGGGCGGCTTATCCCAAAGCACCTCTCGCCAAGTATCCTAAAGCACATCGGTCCCGGCCGTCTCATCGCCATTTCAGTGTAGGATATTGCAAAATTTCTGCCGGTCATCTAAGCATCCGGCATAAGCCCCCAGATGTTCATAATCCACCGCCGGTGAGGCATGTAGGAAAGTTATTTGCAGGGGGGTTCGCACAACCCGCCAAGCCAACTTCAAGTAAAGTGGTAAATTAGTGAAGTGATCTCTTCATCCCTATTACATTTCCCACGGAAGGTGCTTTGACGACATGCATATCTGCGCCGGTATCCAAGACATAGTCCACCACCACTAGATCCGGCCCCCGGTTTTCCTACGCCTACAAGTGCTTCAAGGAGGTGGAAGGCCAGCATGCTAGTCCATTGGGATTACGTGTCAAAGACGGGCAGTAGCAAAAGCAAATCGCCGACTATAGCGCTGCGGACCTCGATTGTCATCCGGATGTCCGTGGCCAAGCTCTTTCGCAGTGATGCAACCGCAATATATCATCACCAAGGGATCAAATCTCATGGGTTGTTCTACCCTCGGCCAAGATTGAAGTCTCCAAGGAGTATGACATCGCCTAATCAAGAAAGGTCAGAGGTCATCATATAGATCGGTATAGGGTCCAGCCTATCCACATCCGAGTGGGTGTGATAGAAGTTGTCGGCATGTGGAAAGTAGCAGTTGCCACAAAGAGGGGTCTCACACGTAGCTTTTGCACACGCACACAAAATGTACCAGGTTTTATCCGCCTGGAACAAGGAGATTGATTGTGCCAAGGTTGTTCTCAGAGTAGCAGTGCAACCCCCCATGCCCCGCTTTCTGTGCAATCATTGAAGATTGAGTAGTGTCGGTATCCCACGGCAAGTCGTATCCGGGCGGTCCCTGCATGCTCCCATACGTTTCCATGAGGGAAGATGAGATCCATGTCTGCAGCAAAGAATCGAAGTTGAGACTATCACCCTTCTGCCATGGGAAGCCCGAAGAAGTCGGGGAGGACCATGAGGCACAATTCCTATTTGTTGGCGAGGGCCAGTGGAGATTCAAGGCGACAGAGAAGGGGGTATGGCGGAAGGCGGCACGAGATGTGGCGAAAGCAACGTATGTGAGGCAACTTGAGCGGTATGCGGTCAGAGCGGGTATGGCAAGGGCACGGCGGAGGGTTGCTGAGGAGGTACTAAGATTCGTGAGCGACCGGTGACGGCTCGGCGAAAATTTGCATCTTACCCTCAAATGGGATTCTGCTTGGCTCCTCCCAATGCCTCGAATGCTTTAACTTTGGCTAACTTCGTGCTGCGGTCTTCTTGTTGGGCGGGTGGTCTCTCGATCAACATATAGGGCAGTATGAGAGCAACTTCTACGCACTTGCATTTCACACTTCTGGTGTGCAATTTAGGCTATTGTGCAGATAATGCACCCTTGCATGTCAAATCTTTTTCTAGATTCATCTAATGTCCTCTTCTTTCCGGTGCAGGCAAAATATTCTTCAATAGAGTTTGACTATCTTGAGTACTTCTTCCAAACGTTCAGCGAATACAAAAGGCGAAAGCAGGAGCTATCATCTAATGTAGGACACATTTTAACAAATGTCTCATCTCTGTCTGAGCTTCGCGCCTTCATTTCTTTTCTTGAAATTTGTAAACATGGGCTTATTAAGGTAGGTAGAAATATAATATCTGACATTTGGGCAAAATGATTACGTCTGTTTATATGGGATACGCTTAATTGATAGCCCATTATTAACAACAGTATAAAAATGTTTCACTTTGCACCATGTCTGTTACTCGTTGCAAATGCTGCGAACCAACCTTAACAGAAGTGTTTAGAACTGTTTTTTCCTGTAGTCGTTTGGGTTAGTGGAGAATAATGATTGATTTGAAAAGCATTTAGTTTAGTCTTACAAAATTCGGTTCATTTCTCACTAAGAAATAGTGCAACAAAAAATCAATTCAATGGTTTGATCTACAATGCTATTTCAAAGTCGTTGACTCGAACACTAATAAATGTTTGTCCAAGAATTATGTATTTTCAAAGTTCATTTGCTCGATCGAATTCACCCGAGAGCCCAAGCAGCTATCTTCACATAACAATCCAATCTCCAATACTTCGTCCTTGCTTTTTTCTGATCTTAACTTCACATCTAATCGTCATCGAACTTCCCTCCAAACCTGATGTTGGCTATAAATTGGCGGTCGTCGGTGTTGCTAGATGGCCGTTGTGGAAACTTATCTTCACATCCTTGCACATTTTAGGTTTGTTCAGAAAAATCTACTTCTTGGCATACAGTAATTGAGCATGCTTACTGTTCAAACCAACACTCAACTACTCAGTTACATACACAATTTGATCGAGGGGCATTTGTGGACGGGCCTCTAAGAACGTGGTAGGGATCTACTTTAATTTAAACATTGAGTCGATAGATATGGTGAAGATTTTGAAGAACAAATTTTGATTCCACACGGCTTCACTTAAGCCACTTTATCCGCATAAAACTGGAGGGCAACCCTCTGTGCGTAGCACCTTGTTCTTACTGACTCACTTATACAAGTGGATTTGTGTGACGTCCAACTTGGTGTCAGTTCAAAACCAGAATATTATATCAACTTAAATGCTTTAGCCAGCTCACATATAGGGGCTCAACGTTGGTTGATTATTTTTACAAAAGTCTCAAAAATGTTGGGCAATTTATCATCTTTTACGAAATTTCTGAAAGAGTTGTGGCAAAAATCAACTTTTGCTAGTCGCCTTTTTTTTTTTAATCCCCGTGATGGCATGTAACATTAAATGATCATTAAAATATAAAATAGAATTTTAGATTACTAAATGATCTTTAGGATGGCTACCATAAAGTATTGCAATAAATAGAATGCTAGAAATAATATAACACTTGATTACAAAAGTTGAAAGCCGTCATCCATTCAAAATACTATAATTGTAGCTATCCATAGCTCCAAGCTCCAACACAACATATACCCTCTCGTCCTTCTTTAAAAGATCGTACAATATCTTAAGCACATGGTTATCGCAATAAAATAACCAATGGTCATGTTAAAAACTTTGGGACATTGTCTCCATAGGTGGTTTGTACATGTGAGCTATTATAATCATTTGCATAGATTAAAAAAATAATTTCTTTGATCTAAAAGTAACTTTACCATGATGATAAGCTTCCAATATTTTTGTTTGGTATTTGGGGCTATATTTCTGGCATGGTTGGGCCTAGATTTGGTGCATGTATTGTATTGCAAATCATATGTGAAGGGTATGTTTGCAACAGATTGAGATGCTTGTTGGCGGGGAAGGTAGTGGCCCGAAGATTACAGTATATGTGAATTTGGATTTGTGTTTGCATGGTGTCAAATTAAAAGAAATTTGGCTTTGGAGATCGGGCCGAGAGGTCAGGAAGGCATACCATTTGGAGAGGTCCAGCTTGAGGTATTTGGCGGGATGAGAAGGGCGGTTGTTTGTGTAGAACGTAGGGGCCTATTTAGTCAGTCCCGATGAGGCTGATTGATAAACATGGATTGTTGAGCTTCTTTGAAGCCAGGTTGTCCAGTGGGTTAGTGTGGTGATGGTGTTGAGAAGCCCTGAAACCCTTTTGACAGAGCTAAGTTGTTCCCGTTGGAGATGGGCGCCCCTGCTCCAACACTCTACCTTTGTTTCTGTTTCAGCTTCTACCTTTGTTTCGAGATGAAGTGCACAGGGCGGTTTTGGAGATGAAGTGTGTAGAGGCGGGTTTGAGAGCTCGAGGGCTGCTTGCTTGCTTAACCGCATACGATTATAGTGAACGATTGCACATGATGCAGCCAGGCATCATTCTTGAACTCCTAGACTATTTTCTGTTTCTCAAAATATTGGACCTTTGTCCGTTTTAGACCATTGGAAGTGATAGGGAGATCGGAATGAAAAATTTAATGGCCTTTGATCTGGCATAAGAGATGGAATATTCGCCAGATAAGTGGTTAGAATTAAAAGATGGAAAAAAAACTGATAAGGGATCATAAAATGGGAAAATAAGGGTATTAAATTAATCAGTAGACAATTCGACCTGAATTAATGATGATAGAAATTGAAAGTGATAAAGAAAAAATTCTCTATGTGATACGCATAACATGGATTTCAATTAACAAAGGAAACTTCTAAATATTAATATTGTTGATACCGTTGTTTTTGTTGAGACGGCTAGTTATATTGCATCTGGAGCCATCAAATATTTACATGGGCTAGAGATAGGAGGTAGAGTGATCAGAATGGTTAGCTGTAAAAGATGCCAAGTTGACAAAATCATGCTTCCCAAAGGAGTAGAGTCAACTTATCAACTTATTGTCGATAGCATTTACTACAATCATGCTAGACTACTAAAGTATAGCATCACTACTTTTATTTGCAGCACCTCATTTCATTTAGACAAAATGAGATCCACAGAGTTCAAAAAAACTTACATAATTAAAAAAATGTAGTTTATTTGTTGCAATAACCAACTTCACGTAGCATTCGCTTCGTTGTGTTTTTAAAAAAAATTGTAATCAGCGCACCATTTGCATGCAACAATACAATCTTAGAAATAATCTTATGTTGATGTCAAAAATTTCTAGATACGAAAAGGAATTACAAACCAATTAGTCATACAATCGTATAATTTTGTACAGTTAATATACATGATGCAGTTACATAGATTCATTGCTACAATATTAAATTAAACATGCAAAATGCATAACATGCCAATATCCATGACATGCAAAAATGTATAGAGATGAAGATAAGAAAGGAAAAGCATTGCAAAAATATGTGGACATGGATATTGAAGACAGTAAGGACATATTCTTTGCACCGGGTCTTATCGCCCTATTGGTTTGTTTGTTACCCATTCAAAGGCTACATGGGACAGCTAAAAATTCCACCAAGCCTTTCCACACCAGCTGTGCTTACTTCTAGTTCAAGTTCCTTTCCCTTCTCCAATTTCAATTCTCTCTCATTTGTCCTGACATCATCATAATTCTGTGGCCTTGCCCCATCTGAAGGCTGCATGTGCTCCATGCTAATCAAATGAAACGCGTGATGCTACATCCGGATAGTGCTTATTAAGCTACTTCTTCATGGGAATACCATCCTAAAAAGGAGAGCTTCTGCTGCAATATGCCATTAATGAATAACATACTTGATGCACATTTAGAAACCACTCAACCTGAGATGGGCAAAACTTAACTCAAGTACCAAACATTATAAGTTTTAGCACACAACTGGCAGAAACAAAAATAAAACTGTAAGAAATTGCATTGAGAGATCTACCTTACCTCTTGAAAAAACTCCAATAAAAAGAGATCTGCAATGCAGGCAGGGATGATCCGCCTTTGCTGCCACAAGGTATAGTCGGAATAGAGAGATTTGAAACTCAAAAAGAGATTTGAAGCCCTTCACCATAAAAAATGCTCTGTTTCTACTGAAATGATTCGGCTCTGTTGCCAGCTAGAGTCTGGTACATACAGAAGAAGCTTGATCTGCTCAACAAATGCTCGCATTCGCGCGACATGGGGAGAACGGCCTCGGATTTACTTTAGGTTTAGGATTAGGGGCAAACCTCATTCTTCTTCCAACGAAATTTTGCAACCTATCTGGATCTCCTAATATGCAAATTTCCAAAGCTTGTTGGAGTGACGAAGAAGAATTTGCCATAGCCATTCCTTTCTCATAGCTCAAATTCTGCACTAAAAATTCAAGCCAAATCACGGCCGAGTTTTTTGGATTGGGGATAAGAATCACTTACCTAATATCTTGATATGCCCTTTTCAAGCTCCAGCCATGAAATACGAATATTGCAATGAGAAAATATGACAGACAATAAGTTATAGATGAGGTGCTTAGAACTTAGATGCGATAAGTCAATATTTTTGAGAAAAAGGTGTCTTATATTAAATGGAATTTAACACGAATTCCCAAAGAAGAAAATAGCAGAGTTAGAATTCCTATGATTAATGCATGTTCAGTGGTTAGCCATGAAAGAACGAGATGGCTTTTGGAACATCTCTACATATCTAAAGCTGACAAAGCAAAAAATACACCAGTCTTCATATGCAAAAATTATAATAGAAATTTAGCTACTGTAAGATCGATGGCCTTGAATTATGTGTGGATGGTGATGGGCTTCCTTTGACACCTAATGAAATAAAAGATAAATGCATGAATGTAGTGGTGATGGTTTCTTATGTTTCTTCCTCTCCGGATGTCAGATTTTGCACACTACAAGGGCTTTCCCAAGGTGTGCTGCATCCGTAGTTTTGCCTTGAGTACCTATGCTGAATTTGTAGGTTTCCATTTCTGCCACCATGACCTCTGCCTCTAATTTGTAGGTTTGTAATAACAAGAAATATCTTAGCAATCTGTTGAATGAATTGAAGGCACAAGAGTCTCAATTGGATATCCAATTGCCCACGTTGGATGGTTTTTTATCAGGCAAATGTTGCAAAGAGACTCTTCAAGCATCTAAATAGGATGTGGCTGATATTGATTATCAACTGCATAAGAAGTATATCATAACCTTCTTTCTTTTGTGGTTGTGGGTCACTATACTAGTGCATACTTAGACTCTCAAAAGCTTGGTTATTTACTGACTTGCCATCTTCGTTGAATTGATTTGCTGACTTATCGCACTTTAAAGATGTTGGATAATAACTTTTCTTGATTATCTTTGATGATGTGGAGGCTATTGAGAATATTGTAGCACGTGATTCGATGTGGAGTGATTACATCCTTTTACCAGCTATATTCTCCTGGCTTTACTCCAGGTATGATGAATGATATGCTAGTTCTCAATTTTCAGTTTGCCACCTGATCTGTTAGAGCATCAGTTTCTTATCATCATTGCTAACGCTTTGGGTACCCATCCTCATTCTATAGTTGACGATACAAAGATATGTCTCACTTTCATGTGGACTTGCTTTGCCTGATTGTGTTGTGGTGAAAAGCAGTTCTCTGTTCTTTAAGTTTGCTTACAGTTGCTCAATGGCCCACAACTCACATTGCCTTGTCCTCAGCCTTCTATATTTTTCCATTTCCATGCTAAAAGAGATCGTCTTGTGATGGCTTCACCCTCTTTGGTCCCTTCTTCAAGTGCACTTTTTTGCCCAATCCATCCGATAATTCCACCCTCTAGTACTAACGCTAATAATATGTATGCGTATATGTATCTTATATTATAATGTTTTGGCGTAAGTCTTGCATCGAGCCCTAAATTGGGTGGTTAAGATTTGACCTAGCAGGTGAACGACCCAGATAGCCCGTAGTTCTCTTTTGGCTTTTTTTTGCCCGTAGTTCTCTTTTGGCTTTTTTTTTTAGCAGGGTTGCCTAAGCCCCCCTGCCCACTTTCCTGCGTTATGAGCTATGCCACGTGTCCTGCCACGTCAGCAATTTTTAACGTAAGCCGTTAGATCTAGAATTTTCCATATCTACGGTCCAGAAAAATAGAAAACTCAATGAAATTCCTCTTCGACCTTCTGCTTCTTTTCTGGCTCTGCTTTGTGCCGCGGATTGGCTGAAACCACGTCAGGCCAGTTCTGAGTTTGAATCTGATGCCGGCAAGGTTGAGACATGGGCCTCCCAATTTCCCGCCCTTCGTCGTGAATCTGGCCAACTAATTTCCTTCGACCGGCCAGAATGACAAGTTCGTCTCACCATTCTCAGCCTCAACACAAGGACTTCAACCACGTTTGCACTTCGCAGCTGTCTTTTACCCATTGCTCTTTGCCAGCTTTATTTTAAACACATGTCGTCTTCTCCGCACTTGGGCGCCCAAGATCAACAACAAATGCCTGCTAAATCCGTCTCCAAAAGTCCGACATCGAGCTCTTTATACCCAGTATTTTTTTCTTTTTTCTCTTCCGCTCTTCTGAAGGATGTCTAAATATCGAATCTTCTGGTAAGAATCCTGCTGGTTTATGGATTTTCGAAGCTCCTTCTTGGAAATGCTCTGTTGCGGAATGTTTGCTTTATTGCTTTGTGAAGAGCTCTTTCTTACAAATGCTCTTTAAAAGTGAGATGTCTGTTTATTTTTTGAAAGATCCAGCTCATTCATGTTTGAAGGATCCGTAATAAGCTTTTTATTCTTTTAAAGCTTGCATAGTCATGGTGATCTTTTGAAGATCAGTAGGAAGCTTTTTATGGCCTGAAGCTACTGAGCTTGTCATCTTTAAGCCCGTTAAAGCTTTTCTACTTCCCTGCTAGTATAGAAAGGCGTTTACGCCCTAAATGGCTGCATGTGGCTTGGGTGCCAAGCTTAGGACTTCGACATTGCCATTGAGCATTAGACGTCACAATACAACACCTTGGATTTTCTAGTTCATGCTTATAACATTCCAGGAAAGTTAAGCAGAGCAGCGAAGACCAAGCATATCAGAATCAACCTAGTCCAATGGAAGTTCTTGGACTTTCAAAAATTAGAAGGAAGCATAAAATGGCTGCTAGATGAGGTCAAGGATCTTGATAGCTTGAAGCAGGACAGGTGCAAGCTTTTAGCTAGAGAGCTATACATGGTTATGAAGGATGCTGAGATGCTGGTACAAGATTGGTATTCCGAGGATTGGATGCTCAAGGCCATGCTAAGGGCACACAATGGCTTCAGCGCCATGCTGCAGTGTTATGAGCAGCACTGGTGCATTTACTTCTTGGAGGTTATACTAGCTTCTATAAATGCCCCATGCAAGACATCCCATATTAGATGATAGATAGAACAGATGACTTTTGTAAAGATCCTTCCTTTTTAAAAGCATTAGAGCAGATAATGAAAGGCTGTTGGAAAAGCTAAGAAAGACCAGGCATAAGCTCGTCTATAAAACGTTCTGGATAAATGGAAAATACAGGAAGTTCAGCATTTCTAGTCATCTACTACAGAGCTTGAGGCAGAGACGTCAAAGGACCAAATAAATTTACAAGTGCACTTGAGGCTCTAAAGAAACTGAAGGAAGCTGATCCCAAGGTCAATGATCAATACTATCCTCCCTTTGTTATTGTTGATGACAATGGGAAGGCTGTTGGGCCTATTGTTGATGGGGATGCTGTTATGACTGTAAATTTCCGTGCTGACTGCATGGTTATGCTGGCCACGGCTTTGGAATATGAGAAATTTGATAAGTTTGATCGTGTCCATTTTCCCAAGATCAGATATGCAGGGATGCTTCAGTATGATGGCGAGCTAAAGCTTCCTAGTCACTATTTAGTATCCACCTGAAATCGATAGAACTTCAGGAGAGTATTTAGCGAATAATGGCATTAGTACATTTGCTTGCAGGTGCGTGAGTAAATTTTACTATGGAATTGAATTATCTTCACATGATTGCAGCTGACCCTTGATCTTGCAGTGAGACAGTAAAGTTTGGCCACGTCACATTCTTCTGGAATGATTTTACTATGGAATTGAATTATCTTCACATGATTGCAGCTGACCCATGATCTTGCAGTGAGACAGTAAAGTTTGGCCACGTCACATTCTTCTGGAATGGAAATAGATCTGGTTACTTTAACAAGGAGAAGAAGGAGTATGTTGAAATCCCTAGCAATCAGGGCATAAGCTTCAATGAAAAGCCGTTAATGAAGGCTGTGGAGATTGCTGAGAGGACGAAGGAAGCTATTCTTAGTGGGAGGTTTGATCAGGTAAGTCATGTTAATATTTAAGTCTGGCATCTTTCTACTATCATCTTGTGCTGAAGTACTTTGTGTTTTCTCTAGGTGCGAGTGAACTTACCAAATGGTGATATGGTTGGGCATACTGGTGATCTCAAGGCAACAATTGTTGCCTGCGAGGCTGATGACAAAGCCGTCAAGGTTATTTTCTGACTGGTTTTTTTAAATTGGTCATATTAGTTTTTTGTGCAATATGTAATCATTGACTATAAGCAAGGCATTTGTCTTTGCAGATAATGGTGGATGCTATTGAGCAAGTTGGAGGCATCTATCTTATTACAGCAGATCATGGCAATGCTGAAGACATGGTGAAGAGGAATCCTAAGACAAATGAACCTGTGGACAAAAATGGGAATGTTCAAATCCTTACATCTCATACATTGGCACCGGTAATGCTTGTTCCTTTTCTTTTAACTTGCATACTCTTTAAGAAGTTATGATAATGGTAATTCTCATTGTGCTTGCATTTGTTTGATTGCAGGTTCCAATTGCAATAGATGGATCTGGATTGCAGAAGAACATTAGGTTTAGGAAAGATCTTCCAAAGGCTGGGCTTGCTAATGTAGCGGCCACGATTATTAACCTACTTGGTTTTGAAGCCCCAGAAGATTATGAACCATCTTTGATTGAGGTGGTTTAGATTGACAAAAGTTAAGCATTTCTGCAGAACAAATTATAATAAGAGGACAGCCGCACCTGTATTTTGTGAATGAGGTGAAGTGCTGTGCCATCTCTCGATTTGACAAACATATCCAAAGCCAACCTAAGATTTTGAATTATAAAACACAATTCACAATTTTGAATGAAGGGAAATCATACTGTCACGCAACTCAGGTTTTGACAAAGTCAAAATGGTTTTTCTGCAAAGCTTATCATTCCTCATTTGATATTTGTGGTGATTTTAACAAATGCAAGTCTATTCTCAAATAATGCAACACAGATTTGAAAATTGGTATGATCTCATCGAATTCGTAATTTTATTTTATAAAAATGCGAGTCCTAGGTCCCAACAATTACATTTCATATATCATTAATATGCAATGAAATGACAATACTGATTCGGAATATACTTCCTTTTTTTATCTTGACAAACAGCAAGTTCCCAGGGTCTTTATCTTGCCAACATTGATAATGTAGTCCTTTTAAAATGCACAACTAATTTCTCCTCGTGTCAATTTTATTGAATTTTTAGAAAAGGATAACAAATATAAAATGGCCCATGCAAAAATGCAGGCAAAAATCTTGAACACAACAGCCTGAGAGCAATGACTAGAAAATCCGCCTCAACGTCAAGAGGCAAAGCAAACTTTGGAAGGCTTGATTTGTTCCTTCTTCAAAGAATGTTTCTACTTGAGCCGCATTATATCATATATGGCTTTTGACAAGCCGAATGTACCTTCCCCTCATATGGCTAAGGGGGATTACCACCTGTGTTTTGAAGCGGCTACATTAGCGGCCGTTTTTGTTCGTCGAAGTCCGCGTCGCGGATTGGCAAAACCATCGACAAGTTGCTTCCGTCCTTTATTAGGGAGCATCAACGCATCAAATCGTTTGCGTTGGTTTTTTTCCGTGGTAATTCAAGATCGGGCAATCTTCTTAGGTTTTTTCTTCCCAAGATGCTCGCAAAGGCTTGGATATTTTGAGAAATGATACGAAGTTTTAAGAATTGCTGTTGACTTCCCAATTACGGTTTGATATGATGCCAAATGGAATTGTAATGCAGAATTAACACATATGAAAAAGGAATGCCAACGAAGATACCGGATCCGTGCTTTTAATGGCCAAGAAGGAAAAGAATGGTCATTAGGAGGTAAATAATAGGATAGAAGGTTTAAAGATGTAAATCAAAAAGAAAGTATTTGCACTAGAGAGGCTTTACCCTATACAAAGTAGAGAGGAATATCAAATATATTCCAAGGATTGTCCAATGCGATGCACTTCCTAAGTATACATTGGCATTTGTGGGCCAAAGCCTTATGGTTAAAATCACGTAAACACCTCAGACGAGGAAGTGGGGATTACCATAAAACCCACAACACAATCGTGTCAAAATGAGCGGCAATGTGTTAAGATATGAATCTTACATCATACACCCCTTATTGGGTCCCTGCTATGGAGAATCCGTGTGGCGTCTTCTTTGAAATGTACGATTCCCCCTCAGACGGGCCAAGTGGGAATTACCAATGTGTTTTGAAGAACGTCAAGTATGTTCCAAGTATTGTCCAATAAGTCGATGCACTTTCCAAGTATTCTTGTTTGGCATTTAAAGGCAAAAGCCTTATGGTTGAATCAGGGTTTTCTGCAACCCCACAATACAATCATGTCAAAATAAGCGTTTGGAAAAAAAGACTAGACTATTGTGGTCAAAAGTCCAAATGGGAAAAGTCCAAAGTGCTATATATGAATCAAAAGCCTCTCGAAGATGGGCATCAAACAACTACTTCTACATGCTTAAAGGTTTAATGTGTTGGAAAAGGAATGCCAACGAAGATACGGATCTCGCGTAATGGCCAAGAAGGAAAAGAATGATCATTAGAGGTAAGTAATACACATAGAAGGTTTAAATTAGGGTTTACTCCACAAGCCCCACAACACGATCATGTCAACTACTTCTACATGCTTAAAGGGGAAATGTTTTGGAAATGTATCGTTACCCGATGGTATGGCGAAGTGGAGATTACCACAAGTTTTGAAGCGGCTACATTAGCAAAGATTTTGTTCGACCTGGTCCGCGTTGATCGGGCGACATGATCGATAGTTGCTTCCTCGGCCCTTGATTCATGAGCATCACGATAGTAGCTCGGGCGGGAACACCCTCCTCACGCATCATGATTGGTGCCTTCTATCGCGGGAGCTCGGGCTTTCGTGCCCGCCATGGCGTGACGCCAATGCGAGTGGGGAACGCCTTTTTGAAGATGGTCCCGGCCCTCGGTGCTCGCAGACTCAACCGCTAAGCTGGACGTGCATGTGGTGGAGGAGTTATCGATGTGGACGTGGATGCCTTTAAGGCCCCCGACCCCATCCTTTCATCGGAACCTCTATGTGCGTGATTGTTCTCGCTGTTCCGTTGATATTTCCCCAACCTCAGGTTCGCTAGTTTTTCCGTAGTTCTCCTTTTTCCCGTGAGGCCGAGGAACGACGATAGCTTTTTCTCCCCTTTCCATATACCTTCAAGTCTCTGCCAGCTTCATTTACCTTGATTGCCGGTGCAGTTTCGGCCTTTGTTTCTCCCCAGTTTGTCGAGCCAATAAATTTTTGAACCCGATGGTGCGGGCTTTCGGTTCTGCAATTTCTAAGAGTATCCAGGGGATGTGAAAGGTTTATATGCTTAAAATCTGGTAGTTAGCTATGGCGGTGACGATTTTTTCCTCAATTTCCTTTCGTGCTTTCCTCATGCGGCTTCCCGAATGAAGCTCTTTCGATTCGCTTCTATTCCATCTCTGTATTTCTTTTCGAAACCACAAAAGCTCAGGTGGTTAAAGGCTCTGATTCTAGCGGTGGTAGGAGTTCTCTGGCAATATTTTGCATAGATATTACATTAAGTTCCAGCTCCATTTGAACATCAGAAGACTTCTACTATCTTGATTGACCCTTTGCTACCCGACCCGGTATGCTACAATTTTCTTTGTATTTATCTGCCAGGATGCATTTCGGATCGCTTGCTAATGTATTCAGTGGGGGCCTTACTTAGACCAAATTGTTTTGTCTTGCCACTACAAAACGAATTGCTCTGTCTTACCATAAGCAGAGGCGCATGGCGAGTTGTAGGACTCTAGAATTCTTGGGTTTAAGCAATCCGTCTATTGCTAATGTAAGACTCGTTTCTTAAATCCCTCCCTTTTCTAGCACAAGCAAATTCTGAAATTTGAGGCTCTTCACGAGGGGATTGGATGTCAATCTGATTATCACAGTTATGGCATGCCCGGGCCGATCTTTAAAGAAGCTCAAGGTGTGTTTTTCTTAAACATCCGTAGATTTGGCGCTTTGAATCTAAACACACGTAACTTATTCGCAATTTTTACATGTTATGCATTGCGAAAAATTCAGAAACCTCTCAGATTCAAGGAGATCCCAATAGTCATTGTCTCATCGAGGAAAAAACGTCCCAGCGTAACTTAACATGTAAAGTATTCTCCAAAATGTTCAAAGTTTTATCGTGCATACAATGCACATTTGGATTGACAGCAATTATAATCATTGACAATTGACAAAGGAAAAAAAAAACTCTAAGCATAATTAAAGTTAACAAGAAATTTATTGCGGCGGTTTCAAACCATGAGCATTTCCTCATTATGTCAATGCATAACTAATATAGTGAATCGACACCACCTTGCATCTTTGGTTTCAATCTTCCTTAAAACCAATGTCGTAACATATTGTTTCAACTCTGAAATATAAGAATTATAGAGCGAGCATACTTACAAGCTTACATTGGGAGCTATGTTTCCAATCTAAGCTCAGAGATATTATGCAGCACTATTTAATATGAAGTATCGAGGTTTCTTTTAAGTGTTTGCTTCATTGCGGCCCAAAAAATTTATATGTCAACGTATGCCCAGCAACGCTGGGCACCATTACTAGTGTATGTAATATTATCATGCTTCTTTGGACCCTAAGGGTCATGAAGCTATAGTTATAATGAATAGCGCCTATTATTGTAGTAGGCTGAGCAAAAACCCTCTATGGGATTGTACCGATTTTAGAAAACATCCTAATTGTCTATGATCTAATGATAACAGAGAATGAAAATTTGGCTAACAAATGCCATATTGATCTTATGAGGAGCAAGATGCTCCTCCTCTCTCCCTGATCCATGAATCTTGCAAGAGGGTGGCAACCTCTTACCTGGTTCAAGATCAGAGGATCTCTATGGTTCCGACACATGGAGGGCTCATTTCATTGTATATCTTCTTATTTCTCTTATTTAAGATTATTTCTGGCCCAGAATGATTTATCTTCAATCTTTGTTTTCTTTGCATTGTTTCTTTGCAGCATCAAAATTGATCTTGATTCTTGCCTCTTGAGGCCACTTGTTGGGGATTTTGGGGAAAATCCGTCAACAGTGTATTACACATATAAGAAATGTTGAAGCAAATTTATTGATATCAAATTTCAGCAAAGTCAACACCACAATAATAGATGGAAGTACATAATGGCAAGATAGGAAGCACATAATGGCTCCAACTTAATACAAGTTCCAACAGATAGGACTGGCAAGACGAACACAGGCCGTATATACCATGTGAGTGGACGATAAGGGGTTTTTTTTAACCTAAAGCGCATTTTAATATCGAGACGGAAGGGGTTCTTTAGACCTTAAAATCCAATCTCTAGTGATGTATTTCATACGGAAAGGGTTTTTAGACCTTAAAAGCATTAATGAAGGGTTTTTATGACCCCTTCCTCTGCACACATACATTTATCCCTTATACACTAAGTGGTATCCCCGGGCAACAAGCAAAAAAAAAAAAGGGAAAAAAAAGAAAAAGAAAAAATGATTGTGGAAGTTTTCAGCATTATCCAATATACCTTATAAGTAAATCCTTCTAGAGTGTGGCGAATTTCTCGAAGATCTGTTTTTGACCCATCTCCCCTCCAGAGGACTAGTGGCTCCATGGATGGCTAGAGGGTCATGACCTAAATAAATGTCCGTGTCTCACTGAACTCCTTTGGAAATAGAGCCAGACCCATTTGCAACTCTCTTGAGAGAGGGCAACACTATTGACCCAGAAGTGTGGGACCTATACTGCCCAATCGAAGTGTCAGAACTATAGGCCCAGCCTGCTATGGATCTCCAAGAGTCAGCCTTCAGCAGGGACCCTCGGTCCATAGCCCCAATAGCCGGGGTGGATTCCTATGTACATGCGCAACTAATAGGAACTAAGGGGTCTAAACTAGGAGCATCATCTAGATAATGGCCACTAGATCTCTACCCCTTTCCAACACAAGAGGAGCAAAGTGATCAATCAACATCACATCTCCACATAACATGATAATAATGAGAATAACATATAATCTAATCACATGCATCTAACTTACCGCTACGTTTATTGATTAGGTTTCAAGATCTAGATGAAGGTTCTAGAATGGCTCTACTAGAGATACAAATGCTAATCCACCGGAATCCTAACTTTCAGGTGATCTACAAAAGACTCCAAGTACCTGCTCCTAAGGAACTCCCTCCTACGCCCGGCATCTCCATGATTTTGAAAGGGTTCGAAGTAGATCCCACTTTCTCGGGACATGTGCACACCCCAGAGGGGGCTATGCCTCACCAGAGGGTTCTTGAAACGGTGTTTCCGAATGAACAAGGTTCTAAGACCGCTGGAGCCAGGGTTAGGGTTTAGCCATTCATAGGTTAGGGTTCAATGTCGTATACGTGGGTTCCAATTTGGGTGCACACGTATATGGGTGCCCAATAGGATGAGGCCATGTGGAAAATAATCCATTCCTAAGTTATGTGAATAACTTAGCCATGCTCCTTTCCACACTTAGACAGAATACAACTACTAAGGTAGGCTTGTATGGTGACATGGCGTAGAACTATACATATCTATACCGTATATTTAGGGGAACGTGGCACCAGCCACTGGTGACGGCATTCGGTACTACATAGGAAGTTCAAGAGGGAAAGCACGATCAACACTCAAGCAAAGTCACATGGAACCCCCGATCAACTATTGGAAAAAGTTGTGACATGCTTAGAACCGAAAGCAGCCATGTGTGGGAAGGTTAAGAGATGGTTTCTTGCCGAGACTAGGGTGGAGGGTTTTGAAGGAGCAAGCACATCAAAGAAAGCTTGCCAAGCAATGGCTCCAAGTAATGGGTGGGAAGCAATGCATCCAAGCCGAAGTGGTTTGATCTTCCAGAGTGGGATCCTTTCGAAGGCATCAAGGGAAGGCATTTTGTGTTTAGTCAGCTTGATGATGAGGATTGTCCAATATGGTTGGGAGTGGCACTCACTGAAGTTACCACCGGAAGAGCTGCATCTTGAATTCCAAGTTCAATATTGAAAGCCCGTTGGGAGGCAAAAGAAAGGCAAATTAAAGGAACAGTACACCGACTGCTAGGAGCAAAAGTGACAAATCCTGCTGACCCTGTAATGGTGGAGTGTATGGTGTGGCCATATCCTGCTTGTCACATTGCAAAAGACAAGACACATAAGATCCCCAAGAGGGAAAGGGTTAAAGCCATGAGCAATCTCCATGCTATAGCATTGTATGAGAGTAGATAGCATTACATGTCAACTTATAAAATGTTTGAACATTCTAAACACATTGTGCCTAAATATTATGTTGGACTTTCATCAATTTGTTCTTAATGTGTGATGTGTACAATCATATAACCTTCATATAACAATCACTTAAGCTTTTTCCTATCAAAATGGTTGATCGTGGGTCATTGTTCGTATCTAAAGGCCTTAAGAAGACAATAATGTATAAGGGAAAATCTCCCCCGAGAATATTCTGGAAGATAATCCGAGGGCGGCGCACGAAGGGAGCAGGAGTCGTCCGAGGCATCGCTGGCGGCATGCGAAAGCGGATTATCCTCTAGAATATTTGACGGGAAGATTTTTGCCGTGCGTAATACCACGCTTAGCCGACTATTTGTGACATTACGGCCTCCACGCCACGGGCCACATCACCTAGCTTTATAATGTTCTTTTTGGGTTGCCCCTAGGGGCAAACCTCGCTTGGGTTGGTTGAGGGCATATCGGTATATGCTGGAATATACTCGAGAATATGTTGATGATCGCTCAAAACCGCATTGTACCCCTCGTGAATCCGGCGGTCATTTGCGTTTAAATCGAGGATGGTTCAATCGGTTAACCGACATATGCATTTAAGTTGGCTCGTGCTGTAGCTTCGACTTCTTCCCTTGGTCTTTAACTGCACAAAGGCACGCTGCACTCTGGGTCTTGGGTTCTTTGTCGGACTTCTAGGAATTTTTATGCTTTAAATTCGATTCAAGTAGGCTCGGAAGGTATTCGCTAATGGGGTCGTGGAAATCTTGAAGAAATTCTTAAACTAAGGAAATCAGCAGCCGTCTTCTTCGCGATGGCATGTTTGTCTTCTCAAATGGTATGGGAATGGACAACGGTTACTTCTCTTATGATGCATTTTTGGAATGCTAAAGACGTAATAACCTGGGTTATTTTGTCGTTGGATGCTCTGTATTAGGCATATTCATATTTGAGCTTCATTCCTATTCACTACTATTATGCCGATCATGTCTAGCTTGGGATGGTAAGTTGCTTGACTAGCACTATTTTTTGTATTCTTCCCAGAATTAAAGAACGCATTCATAGTTCCGCTAGCAGCTAGCAGATTGACTATGTCAACAAATTTTCAAACATAGGATCTTTACGTTTCTTTCAAAGCTGATTCCTAATATTTTCAAAGATAGGATCTTCCAACGCTTCTTCCATTGGACTTTCGATGCAACTGTCAACCATTTTCAGAAAGAAGCAAAGAACATTTTATACTGCTACTTCTATTTTATCTTTCTGTTTCTAATCAAAATTTTTTGGTAAGAAACAAAAGATCTTCAAGTATATTAAGAAATGGCTTCAGATATAACCCAACCATGTACTTCTTGCATGTAATCATGCATGTTGCTGCATGACAGATATTTAAAATCTACAGTAAAAAGGATACCCACAAGATGCACAAACTTCTTAGTCTAACATCACGGTATGCTTGACCCATACATATGCTATATATATATATTTGAGGAAGCTGTATTTGGATCAGAAACATGGCAAATCCATGGTGGTCTTCCCAGACTGTTGCAATTGTTAGTGGCAGCTGCACTGGAATTGGCCTTGAAATTGTGAAGCAGTTTGCCCGCCGCGGCATTATCACTATTCTTACAGGTAGAAGCCATGACAAAATACTCAAGGCCACCAATCTGTTGGAGCAACAAGGCCTCCATGTTCTATGTTCTATCTTATGTGCTTGATGTTACAGATCCAATTTCCATCCAAGAATTTGCTTCCTGGGTCAAGAATGAATTGGGTGGCCTCGACATTTTGGTAAGAAACTTTTACTCTCACGAAATTAGGCATGTCTCGAAATTGCAAACAAATTATTATGGTTCTCTAGACAACTGATAGAGGCTATGCTTCCCTCCTTTCAGCCCATGTCTTTGCTGTGTTCACAGATTGTGATGATCGGACCTCGCCAAGTAATTTTGATGTAAGAACTCGATCTCTTTTTAGTCTTAAGGTTCTATAGGGAATTTATTCAGAAATGTACCTTTTGAATTATTTAACTTTTTTGCAGATGCTTCAAGAGAAGCTTATGCTGAATGGGTTCCAAAACTAGCTGATGAAGCAGAGCTGAATGAACAGGTGATCAATTTATTTATTCAAAGCTTTTCAAGAGATAAAGAAGAGGGGAGACATATTGATAAAGGATGGCCAACACTAGAGACTATCAATCCACGTGACTCTATCACAAACTATGTCGTCTCAAAAATGGCATTGAATGCATACATCAGAATGCTTGCTAGAGATATATTCAAAAAAAGATTGGACCATAACATATATGTCAATTGCATGTGCCCTGGCTTAACTGCAAAGCAATGACATCTAATCTTGGGCATAGTGTTGAGATGGGAGTTGATATTGCAGTTTGGCTGACTCTTCTGCCTGAAGTAGAATGTCAATCTGGAAAGTTTTTTGTTGACAGGAAGGAGGTTGGATTTCTTCAAATTCCTCTCTTTCAAAATGGTCAGCTGACATACCCCATAGCTGATTATCGTAGACGTCGTATTGAATGGATCCACTGTACATGAATATAGAGTAACTAAATTAAATGAACTAGTTTCATTGATGCATATATATGTTATTGCAATGTTGGACATGACTGCTATTTCAACCAGCCCATAAGATTGGAAGTAAGCATTTCGGAAAATCATAAATAGCCAAATCTAATGCCTATTAATAGTGCCATAGCTGTTATGAATTGTTAAACTAGTGAATATAGCACAGGAGTCTTTCAAAGGACTGGCAGCAAAATATTTGTATTTCAAAATGATAAACTTAATTCGTTTGTTGACATTAGCATAACTACAACATCTAGGAGCCCATTTACCCAATTAGCATTCCTACAACATCTAGGAGCCCTACCCAATGAGCAGCATGAGGTTTTTAATCAACAACAAATACCTATCAAACACAAAATATACAGGAGTTATCAAACAAACATCTAAAACAGTCTAAGTTTATCTTCTAATCAGATACGTTTTAAGCGTAAAGCTTATATGTAGAGCATACAAAGATGTGACTCCACGGCTCTGTCTCATTGTCAATCTCAAAGGTGATATTTGAATATCATGTTATAATACAGGAGAATGTCGATATTTCACCAAATGCCACCTCTTTCCTATCCAAAATAACTGGCTAGATGGACATTCGCAATATTCCATCCCCTTCAATTAGAGCTCCTGAAACTTACTGCACTAAAACTCCTGCATTAAAAACAGCTTGTTGCGCGACATGTCATCTCTTTGCAAGAGGCCTCTCGACAGGAAGGACATGTCTTAAACTGAGCAATGCAGCATATCATCGTGTTGGAATTGGATGGAGTATTAACATTCCTTCATAAATAGTGCGCTCCTCCTACTGTACATGCTGATGTGAAGTCTAGTTATATTCTTTAGATTGAGGACATTGTTAAATGGATTAAAAAACAACTGCCAAGGGAGGCTCTAGAACATCAGCCCTGAGATTTAAAAGATACCTGTAATATTTGCTAGCAATTTATGCATCAATATTGCCCAATAAAATTGGATTGTTTGATAGGAAAAAAATGATGACGTTGTAGTATGTTGCAGCTGACAAAATATTGGATCTCGTTAGCTACTACTTGTCTTGGGTGTGGGCCCCCCTCACACACTGTCTTTTATACAGTTCATAAGGTCTAGCACTTTGATATGCATTAGACTTGGTTAAAAAAGGCAAGACATCAATTAGAAGAGTTTAGTTCCGCTCATATTCCGTGTTAATCACACCATGTTTTTGCTATGCCTTTGCTTCTTCTCAAAGCTAGGCATGCATAAACACTACAAGAGAATAACAATTTTTTGACGAAAAAGCGGCAGATGGTCTTCACAAAATAGACAACCCGCCTGGACCCCGGCCCGACCGGCGAATTACGCCGCTTTATTATCGGACGATTAAGTGTCGAAAAGCGTCCGTTCTTTCCGACGCAAAAGTGCGTCGGAAGCGTCGACGCTTAAGTGTCGAGAAAACGTCGCTTCTTCGGCGATTAAGTGTCGAAAAAGCGTCGAAAAACGTCAAAAAGCGTCCGAAACGCGTCGAGAAAATTCACAAATTTTTGTCAACATTTTCGTCAAAGAATGCGTCAAAAATATTTTTGCTAGCATTTTTGTCAGGTTATTAGTCACACATATATTCTTTTGGATTTACTTGCACTCTTAACCGAATCTAATTGCATTTCACAATTGCATTCTTAGGATATGATGATACTTAAATTTACATGAATATATTTTACAAATTCATAGACAAGAGTATGAAAAATTTGAGATACTTTATTCAAGTAGTAATTGTTACATGTCAATGTTACATGTCAAAGTACATACAATCTTTAAAATGCCACTAAGAGGGAACTAGTACATGAAATTGTACCAGGAATGGATGATTGTAAATCATCAGGTTGGGCATTACAACACAAGGTCTCTTATTCAGATTGAGCATGTCTCGACATTGCTTACGCAGACCAAATAAACTCCCGGAATACAAACAAAATGCCATTTAGTGTTTTTCAATAGATCTGTTCACTTCGATCATGCCGCACACGATCATTTGCAGATTTTTTAATTGAAAATCGAGGGGTAAATGTCCATATGCTTTATATATATCTAAACAACATATGTGTGAATGGATTTACCTCCAAAAGAGCGGGGGAAAATCACACATTTGCCGCCATTGCCGGAAAAACCATATGTGTAAAGCACAAACAGAGATCTTGAGGTAATGCTCATACTTTGTGCTTGAGTTTCTCATATCCGCCAAATCCGGTCTCAATGCTTTTATGCTTATGCTGGCTTTTGTGTTAGTCAATAGAGACATCCTATGTTAGTCAATAGAGTCAGATTGGATAAATTGGACCAACATGTAATTCCTCACGGATATGTATTTGCTACTGCTACAGGTTATGAAATATTGCATCGAAGGGCATGCTATGTTGGAATTGGTATTTTCCAGCCAAGATATGACTATGGTCGGTCATGATAGGTGTATTTAGTTTGTTTCTCCTTAAGTCAGGGGAGCTTATCAGGGCAATTGATATCTTTGGCATCTGCTTGCTAATTTGGGCACCGCCCTTCATTGTATAAGAAAGATGACCATCTTAATGAAAGTTCGCTTCGGTCGATTGCTCATTTTTGTGTATTTCCTTTATGGTATCAGAGCTGCACGATCTCGTGGTGAGAAGTTTGCCATCGGCGATGGGCAAGATCGAGAAGCTTACCCACAGGGAAATGCCTTTTATTGGTTCATTAAGGTTCGTGGGAAGCTAAAGCGAGAAAAGGGTTTATGGCATCTCGTTTCGGGGGATGAACCAAAGCCAAGTCTAAAGTCTCGGACTTACGTCTCTCAAGCGATTCATGACCGCTCAAGTGGTGAAGGAGTGCCATCCACTACAGATGCATGTCCCAAAGGAACGAGCGGAGAAGCAGGCTCGCTTTCAGATGGATGTAGAGGCTGGGAGGCCGAGAATAAGATTATGAAATACCGGATGATAAATCTTATTGCCCGGTAGAAGCTGCCGATAGTGCAAAGGATGCATGGGAGCAATTGAACACCATGTATCGAAAAGCACTTTTCCCAACAGGCCAACCTCTATTCCGTAATCTTCACAACCAAAATTGAAGGATTGCAACTCTCGCTGAGGAATATATATCTCAAAATTAAAGCAGTACTCTGCCTGGGAACTGCAAGGAATGGAGAAAGGATTAGACAAAGTGATTTGATTGTGGGAGCACTTTTGTTGGGGTTACACGTTGCTTTACAATAATGTGAAGAACCCGATTGGATCTTGAGCATGTGGAACTAGAATGAGCATGCCGTGATGCCAACAAATTCTTATGGAAGAAGCAAATCAAGACGGCAATAAAAGACAGCAACAAAGAGGGGCAGGCACTCATTGGAAGGCAAGAAGGGATTGAGACGAAAGTGTTACAATTGTAACAAGCATGGGCACCTTTGCAAAAGATTGCTCCCGAGCGGATAAACGAAAAGAGAAAACATCAAAGGATCGAAGATGCGAAAGATCCGAAAGATCTGATGCTAGGAAGAAAAAGAGCTATGCTCATGGACATAAAGCTTCTAAAGCAAATGAAATGTCTGATTCGGATGGCAGCTCCGGGCGGTGATTCCTTGGTTTCTTTGCTAGGGGCTTTTGTGGTACAACAACAAGAACATAACCCGATTCGGTTTTACGTGATGGCCCATTTCTCAAATATTTTCTTGTGATCTTTGCATCTAGAATCCAATGTGCGGTAAGTTTTTGTGGTCACGTTCTGTGGAGCGTGGAGTATGCATGGTGCAGCCTTAAGGACATGGAGTTCTTTGGACTGGTTGCGAACTGTCCCAAGGTTGTTGGTACTTGGACTCGGTGCGGCTGACCACATGACTGGCAATAAGGATCTCGTTAGTTAACCTGCAAGATCTTCAAGGCAACAAGAAAGTGAAAATAGGGGAGGCGTCTTTGAACATCAAAGGGATCGGAGAATAACATTGGAGCTTCCAACTGGAAAACTGAAAACTCCAAAAACTTTATATGTTCCAGTGTCCGAAGTTAATCTTATTTCCATCTCTAAAATGGATGATCTTTGGGTTAAGCGCAACTTTTGGTGACAAGAAGTGTATCATCAAGGATAGGCACCACAACGTTTTGGCACAAGGTGAACGTGAAGGTGCCTTATACAAATTGAGTTGGTGTCAAAGTCTTGTGTAGCACTCAATGCCTCCTGCACAAACATGCATCAAATTTGGCATGAGAGGTCAGGACATGCCAACTATCAATTTTAAAGGCTATGACAGCCAAGAATTTTGTGAATGGCCTGCCAAAGATCAAAGAACCTCCAGGATTTGTGAGGGATGCGATTTTGGGAAAATTGAGCAGGAAGCCATATCATAAGGCGAAGGGGCACTTTCGGGCAAAAGTAGCATTGGAATTGGTACACATGGATCTTTGGGGACCAGCTCAAGTCACATCTTTGGGAGGATCCGTGTTCTTTCTTCTCATAATTGATGATTTCAGTAGAAAGATTTGGGTATTTTTCCTTGCATTCAAATCCGATGTTTTTATGCATTTCAAAGAATGGAAACTCATGGCTGAAAATTTCAAGCAAAAAACTGTTAAAACAGTTAGAACAGATCAGGGCGGAGAATTCAATGGGCTGGAATTCACAGAATTTCTACAAGGGTTTGGGATTATCCATGTGAGATTTAAACAATGATGCTTGCTCAAATCTAAAACAACTAACTTATCTAGGAGAGATCACTAGATAGAACTTGTGAATTATGACATCAATGCTTCCAAAACCACTAGAGTTCGAACTTCCCTTTAAAACATTGAATTTAACCTTTAAGTCAATTTAAACACCAATGTACTGTAGCAATGGTATCGAAATAGTTACTGTAGCAATTCAAAGCACAAGACTATAGACATTAGGGTATCCGATCCTGCACCAATTCATCCGGAATTGTTCAAAACTCAATTTGCAATGTCTGTACAGGTTTATATTCACAACTGGTCGGTGGTTATCGACGGTTTAGCCAGGATTATTGGTCGGTTTCTGCTACCGACATGTTCATACCATTATTCCCTCCAGTTTTTCATAATTCTAATATACATGCTTAGCTTATAATATTCACAAGTTCAATGGTCGTTATTTTAACCATTAAACCATTATAGAATTCACCTCGTCTCCCTTATGTACCATTGGACCAAGTTAACTTGTCTTCCCTGTGAATAACATCTGTAGAGGAATCCTGTCTAACTGTTTAATCATTTGATGACTCTGACTATCTTATCAACATTCCTCCTTCATCGAATGATTGAACAACATTTAATTGTTCCTTAAAATCTGTAAACTTACCAACTGCAAGTGCCTTTGTAAAGATATCTGCAATTTGACTTGCTGTGTTCACATATTGCATTTGAATATATCTATTGGCTGCCAAATCTCTGATAAAGTGTATATTCAATTCTATGTGCTTGGTGCGTTCATGATCTACTGGATTCTTTACAATAGCCATACAACTTTGGCTATCTGTCATAATATTTGTAGGTCCAATCTGAGTGCAATTTAATTCCTCTAGCAATCTTCTCAACCACACAATTTCCTTTGCAACTAAGGAAGATGCACAATATTCTGCTTCTGCTGATGATAACGCTATAGACTTTTGCTTTTTACTTTTCCAATTAATGGGACCTCCTCCTAAGAATACTACAAAAGTAGCCTTCTCGTTAAACATCTGCACTTTGTAGGCTTTGTAGAGTTAGATCATTTGAGGAGTAGGTTATACCATGATGCATAGTCCCTTTCAAATTCAATATATGTTTTTGATGGATGCTAAGCACATTCACTGCATAAGAAATTTTTAATGCCCTCAGATGGTGTATTTTTCATATTTTGATCAACCTTTTTGTTCGTGGGTTTATGCCCTGGAATCACAGGAGTTCTAACACTGTTTGCATCTGTCATGTTGAATCTATTCAGTATGTTTTGAATGTGTCTGCTTTGCTTTAGTGTCAGAATATTTTGATTTCTATTTCTGATCACTTCAATGCCTAGAAACTGTTTCAGCTCCCCTAAGTCTGTCATATGAAACCTTGCATTGAGCATTTTCTTGCAATTGTTTAAACAATCTAAATGGTTTGCAACCATTATGCAATCATCCACGTATAGAGCTATGATGCAGTATTTGTCTCCTTCACAAAATCTATACAAGTTTCCATCATTTCTGAATTTTTCAAAGCCTTGCTCTCTAAGAAAGTTATCAATGCACAAATACCATTCTCTGGGGGACTGTTTTAGGCCATAAACAGCCTTACTTAGCTTCCATACTTTGTTATTTTCCTGGTCAAAACCTGGAGCTATTTTCATGTATACTTCCTCCTCCAAATTTGCATTTAAGAATGCTGTTTTTACATCCATGTGATGTAATTCCAGATTTTGTGCATTTGCCATGCTTAACAACACTCTTAAGCTGGTTAGTTTTACTATGGGAGAATAAGTCTCCTCATAGTCTATCCCTTTCTTTTGAGTGTACCCTTGTGCCACAAGACGGGCTTTATATTTCTTACTTCCATCACAACACGTTTTTATCTTGTAAATCCACTTACTACCAATCACATTGTGATTTTTAGGATGATCCACAGTCTCATATGTTCTGGTTTGTCTGAAAGAGTCAAGTTCTTCATCCATTGCAGTCAACCATTTTTCCTTGTCCCCTGAATTTAACACTTCATCAAAGTTTTTTGGTATGGCCTCATCTTCAATGATAGCCATTATTAATTCTGTCTCATCATCATATTTTTCTAGTCTTCTGCTCTTGCCCTCCTCATTTCTGCCATAGATATCCATTCTTACATTGCTATCCTCCAATAATTTTTCTACTTGTGTCTTTCTTCTTTTATGAGTGATGTGTTCATTCTCAATCACCTTTTCCTGTTCATTTCTATTCCCAAGGTCCGAACCATTTGTATCCCCAAGGTCTGAACCATTTGTTTTTTCTGCTGCTATTGAAGTCTCCACCTCGTTCATGACTGAACCTGTTTCTGCATTTTGCCTTTTAGGCTCATCATCATCATAGTTCTCGAGTAATTTATTTTTCTCCTTTGTCATCCCATCATTTATTGTTTTTTCTTTGTGTGCAAGTCTGCCATGTCTGTTTTTGTAAAGTACATGTTCATCAAACAACACATCCCTGCTAATTACAACATTTTTGTTTGAGGGAACAAAGATCCTGTATCCTTTGCTTTCCTCATCATACCCAACCAGAAAACCTACTTCTGCCTTATTATCTAACTTCTGCCTTAATTCAGTTGGCACATGAACATAGGCTAAACAACCATAAGATTTGAACATTTCATAATCTATGTCTTTTGCAGAATTAAACCAAAGAAGGTCAGGGACATTACCATCAATGCTTGAAGTAGGAAGCTTGTTTTGTACCAATATGGCAGTCTTCAAAGCCTCTTCCCAAAGGTAGTTTGGTAATCCAGCATTCTTGATCAATGATCTAACTGCATCCATGATAGTTCTATTCTTTCTCTCTGCAACACCATTTTGTTGTGGAGTGTACCTGCAAGTTAGTTGCCTTTTTATTCCTTTAGATACACAATATGATTTGAACTGTTTAGATAAATATTCACCACCTCTGTCCGACCTTATACACTTGACCTTTTTCCCTGTTTCTCTCTCCATTTCAGAAACATACTGCTTAAGGGCACTTATGGCCTGAGATTTATGTGAAAGACAATAGCACTTACACTTCCTGCTGAAGTCATCTATAAAAGAGATAAAATATCTCTTATTTGTTCTTGATCTCACGTTCAATGGGCCACACAAGTCAGTGTGAACTAACTGCAACACTTCCTTTGCTCTATGTTTTGATCTTTTAAAGGGCAGTCTATTAGTCTTTCCCAACATACAACCTTCACACATAAATCCTTCTGATTTGACCTCCTTGCATGGTAACCAGCCCTTTTTTGCTAAAATATTGATGTTATTACAATGTGTATGTGCAAGTCTGTTGTGCCACAGTTCAAAATCAGAGGTAAGGCAAGCATTAATACTATCACATTTTTCATCATCAATTTGAAATAGATTTCCAATTCTCCTTGCATAAAACTTTAATTTATTTCCAAAGAAAATAGTACAAGCTTTTGTGTCAAACACAACTCTGTAGCCAAGATCTACAAGTTGGCTGACCGAGATCAAATTTTTCACTATGGTTGGCACACAAAAAACATCTTCTACATTCACTACATTTCCTTCAAGATCTATCAGCTGCAACAATCCCCTTGCTTCTATTTTTTGAATATCTCCATTTCCCACTTGTATGCTCCTTGAATTTGTTGTCACCAAATTCTTGAGAAGATCAGTAGTCTGTACTACTGATCTTTCAGCTCCACTATCAACTACAAGACCACCACATTTTTTATTAGATACCCTTTCCCTTTGAATAATTGACAAAGCATGATTTACCTCGTCTTCATCTTCCTCAATGTTCCTTTTTTCTTCTTCTGCTGTCTCCTTTGCAACATAGGTACCTGCTGCACGTCTTCCTCCTCTCCCTCTATTTGGTGCATACCTTCCTCCTCTACTTGAACTTCCTTTGGCTTTGTTTTTTGCATAATCCTTAGGTGTTGGGCATTTAGAAGCTAAATGTCCCCTTCCCCCACAAGTATAGCAGTTGATTTCTGAATTCAGTTTAGGGCAGTTGTTCTTAATGTGACCTACTTCATTGCAATGATAGCAGGTCTTCTTTTCTCCATCATTTTTAAACTTCCTTCCAACATATAGTATTTCAGTTGACTCCCCTTCATGTTTCATGATTTTCTTTTGCTCAAACTCAGTCCTAAGGATATTTTCAGCTTGCTCTCTTGAAGAAGCTACATTTCTGATAAAGAGGGATAGATTTTCATTTTCTGCAATAGACCTAGCTATGGCCAGAACTTGGTATCTCTCACTTAAGTTTACTCCTGCTCCTCCCAAATCAGCAATTATGTTATCAAATTTATTGAAATATTCTTCTACATCATCATCATCTTGCAATTTGAGTTTCCTTAACTCCTTTTCTAATAAATCAATCTGTGAGGATGTTTTCTCTTCAAAGTGTTTTAAAAGAAAAATCCACATCTCCCTTGCTGACATATTTCTTAACTTCAGCCTAATGGTGGGACTGACCTTTGAGGTGATAATCCCTTGGGCTTCCTTCTCCCTGGCATGCAAAGACTTGGTTGTCAAACTGCTCGATCCTCCAGCTCCTCCCGCTCCCTTCTCCCCTGCATGCAAAGACTTTCCTCCGCCCTCCTAGTGTCATGAGATGGAGCCTCCTAACTAGTGTCACCGGAACTAACAAAGAAAGAGCAATATTAGTTTGTGTGTTCAAAGAGCCTCCAGCTACTGACCTTAATGTGGAACTTGCATCTGCAACTGATTGAGTTGCATAACCAGATGGATCTACCAATTCCCATAAGTCTTCAACCTCAAGTATGTGTTTAATGGCGTCCTTCCATACTTGAAAACCAGGTCCTCTGTTATAAACATCTACACTGTTGAGTAAACCAGCTCCAAATCTACTGGACATCTTGTTAGTATCCTGCTCTGATACCAATTTGTGAGATTTAAACAATGATGCTTGCTCAAATCTAAAACAACTAACTTATCTAGGAGAGAACTTGTGAATTATGACATCAATGCTTCCAAAACCACTAGAGTTCGAACTTCCCTTTAAAACATTGAATTTAACCTTTAAGTCAATTTAAACACCAATGTACTGTAGCAATGGTATCGAAATAGTTACTGTAGCAATTCAAAGCACAAGACTATAGACATTAGGGTTATCGACGGTTTAGCCAGGATTATTGGTCGGTTTCTGCTACCGACATGTTCATACCATTATTCCCTCCAGTTTTTCATAATTCTAATATACATGCTTAGCTTATAATATTCACAAGTTCAATGGTCGTTATTTTAACCATTAAACCATTATAGAATTCACATCGTCTCCCTTATGTACCATTGGACCAAGTTAACTTGTCTTCCCTGTGAATAACATCTGTAGAGGAATCCTGTCTAACTGTTTAATCATTTGATGACTTCACCATCTTATCAACAATCCACGACCTCCGTTTGCTTTATGAACATCAAATGAATGGGGTCGTTGAGCTAAGAATTTGTGCTTTCGAATGTGCAAGATCCATGCCGCTTTCAAAAGACATTGAACACAAGTTTTGGGCGTAGTCCGGGCACACCTTTCTTTGTTTACATTATCAACTTGAGGGTCCCCACCAAAGCATTAGCCAAACGGGTTCTTGAAGAAGCCTGGATCGCAAGAAGCCAAATGTGGCGATTTCAGTGGTTTTTGGATGCATGTACTATGCACACCTCTCCAAAGATGAACGAGAAGGTAAGCTTTCTAAGAGATCCATTCCTTGCATGTTTGTGGGTTATGAAAGCACATAAAAGGGTTACAAAGCCGCTTGTACCTAGCACTCGGAAGATGATTGTTCTGAGAAGTTTCCTTCAATGAGTATGATTTGAGTCTTGGCAAAACACAAATTCCCCACCAATCAGGCCCTCTTGAACTTGCTCAAGAATCACCACCGATGGCTCTAGTTCAGTTCTAGTGACGATGAGATTGATGATTCTCATGCCATTCCCTCAGCGAGAATAATCGGAGGTGAAGATGATGATATCTCTGGCACCAATCAACCTAGGAGGTCCTTCACACCACACAAGCCCACCCCTAAAATGCGGGACTATTTGGACAGCAAGAAACCTCGTGGATACGCCTCACTTGGCATTGCATAGTTGTGGCTCAAATGATGAACCTAGATCATACCAAGATGCCATCACGGGAGATTCGCCAAAGGATCTATGGAAAACAAATATGGTGAAGAATTTGAGTCATTCTAATGGAACTTTGGGAGCTTTGTCCATTACCACGGGCGGAAAAGGTTTCTTGTAAATGGGTATACAAGCTCAAATATAACGAGCACAATGAGATCACTTTCGGTATAAAGCTCGATTGGTGGCTAGGGTCGTTTCGAGACCCTGTGGATTGACTTTCATGAGACTTACGACTGTGGCTAGATTAACTTCTGCGGGTGGTTTTGGCCATGGCGGCAGCCTTTAAACTTGACATCCAACGGATGGACGTTAAGTCGGCCTTCCTTCATGGAAAGCTTGATGATGTACATGAAGCAGCCCCCGGGATTTATTGTCAATGGAGCGTAAAACCGGTTTGTAAATTGAAGAAAGCAATCTATGGTTTAAAGCGGTCTTCACGCTTTGGTACAAAACCATCCCAGTTTCTTTTCTTTCGCTCAAGGGTTCCACTGTATGATGGATTGGAACGCATACATCAAACGCATTGGACGAAGTTTTATCATCATAGTTTTGCACGTTGATGATCTCATTTTTTCAACGCTAATTGTTAGTCTTATGCAGCAAACTAAAAGCCTCTCTGACCAAGCAATTCCATATGATGATTTGGGCCTCCTCGTGTACTTCCTTGGCATTCGGTTGTCCAAGATCCCAGCACCCATTCTATTACATTGCATCAGTCCAAAGGCATTGAATCCTTGCTCGGAGATGTAATATGATTGGTTCCACAAAGGTTAGTCATATATACGGCCTCCCAAGCTTTGGCGTTTGACATGTGTCCTCGTGACTCCCATTTGCTAAACATGCCATGAAAGACATTCCTCACCGCAGGTGTTGTAGGCTCACTAATGCATTTCATGGTGCGCACATACGACATAGCAGAAAGTGTCATCACAAAGGAGCAGTTCATGGAGAATCCAGATTCAAACATTGGAAGGCAGTCAAACGCATCCTTAGGTATCTCCAAAGACACCTCCCCGCCTTGGAATTTTCTATCAAGGTGGCAGCAATCCTTCTCCGGTCCTCAGGGCTTTGTGGATGCGGATTATGGAGGTGATCACAATTTCAGAAAAGTCTCGGACGTGCTTTTGCTTTTTGCTGCAAGGGGAGTGGTCGGCTGGTCCGGCCCGAAAAGCAAAAGGCCATCGCGAATCAACACATGCGAGTCCGAGTATATGGCCATTTTTCGCTGGGAAGGAAGCCATTTGGTTGAGAAGGCTATCGCCGCACCTTCATTGCCAGAGCAAAGAAGAGCCCACAACGGTGATCTTCAATGACAATAGAGCAGCAGATGCCTAGTTAAGAATCCAAGCAATTGGGAAGGCAAAGCACATAGAGACCCATCACCACTTCACTCGTGAGAAAGTTGAAGAAGGCAAGATTGTCATGAAGCATCTTAGCACATATCTTATGATCTACGATGTCCGACGCAAAAACCCTTTGGGAAGAAAGAGACCATTTTTGAGTGTCTTGCAGAAATGGGGATGGTAGAAGCATAAATTATGAGAGGAACAAAATCTCGCAGCGAAAAAAAGGAGTCCGGATCAGTTTATTTCATGTTTGTCTTTCATTGTCTTTCACTCAAAGATTAAGTGTTTGATTAGTTTGTTGTATCACCTGGTTGTTTTCTTTTTGATGAGAACCATGTCAATCTTGAAGGGGAGTGTTGGAATTGGTATTTTCCAAACAAGATATGACTATGGTCGGTCATGATAGGTGTATTTCCGTTTGTTTCTCCTTAAGTCCGGGAGCTTATCGTGGCAATTGATATAAGTTGGCATCCGCTTTAATTTGGGCACCGCCCTTCATTGTATAAGAAAAAAGACCATCTTAATGAAAGTGCGCCTCGGTCGATTGCTCATTTTGTGTATTTCCTTTATGCTACTTGTTTGTAGTTCACCAAATTGTGCAGGTGTTGCTCACCCAAATAGACTAGGTTTACGGCTGTTGATCACACGGAGAACAAGGTTGCATATTAAACGGGAGCAAATCATTGAAACGGGAGCAAAAGGAATATTCCTCAAAGATTCCCTTTTTTTTTTTAAAAGAGCTAAAATGAGGTAAAAAAATTTATTTTGGTCATAAAATTGCATTTTGACCCCCCCAAAATCACTCATTTTTTTTGTGCAAAGAGAAAATTGACTATGTCAAAGTGACACTTTTCCTAACAGTTAGAATTTACCTGAAGTGTGTTTTTAGAGAAAACCACTAATTTAAGTGTATATCCTACACAATATTTTGTTAGCTCGGATTATATTCCAGAATTGATACTTTTAGATTACAATGAATCATTTTTTAATGATATAATATTTTAAAGTACCAAAATTGTAACTGGAATCGTTTTTTGCTATTCGAGGATAAGCGAAATGTATTAGGAATACATTTTTGTTTTCTTGAAAAGTCAAAGTGTATTCGAATACACTTGTTTTACTTTCGAAATCAAAGTGTATTCCGGAATACACTTTTCTTTGTACAAGTTTTGAGACTCAACAATGATCTTGCAATTTTCGGGCTTTCAGACATTTTCAATGACCATGCAATTTTTTTTTTTTTTCTATTGATTTGAATGACCTTGCAATTTTTTTTTTTTTATGAGGGATACAAGAACAAAGTTCTAAATAATGAAAAGATAAGGCGAAAAGAAAACAAACCAACAACCTTTCAATTTTGATGACCTTTCAATTTTTTTCTTAAAAAGGGAAATGTATTGAGGATCTTGGATCGTGGTTCAAAAAAAAGTGGGAGGCGGATTGCGGCTCGAAAAAAGTGGGATCTTTGGATCGTGGTTCAAAAAAACAAAATGTATTCGAATACGTTTTGTATTCCGATAGAATTTTTTTTCGAGGGATAGAGGCGTGTTTTTTGCGAAATTTGCTCCGGCGATCTTTCTATAGAAACCTCGAGCTCCGTTTCGGTGTGGCCATGGCTTTGGTATGGGTTTTACCTACATGGTAAGCTAGTATTTGGCTACAACAATTAAACAAGGACACAAATATTTTTTACATCGAGTTACGCTTACCATGTCGACTCCCGACTCCGGGCTCCATGTCGCTTACCTTAGATGCGGATTTTTGCCAAACCACGACTCTGGCGCACCTCTGGCCGGTGATCTTTGTCTGCAAGGGAGGTCTGTCAAAATGGGTGATCTTTGAACAGGTCTTTGTCTGCAAGGTCTTCTGAATGTCTTTGTCAAAACGGGAGATCTTTGTCTGCAAGGGAAGTCTGCAAGCAAAGTCTCAAAACAGGTGATCTTTGAACATCATTATCTTTTGATTCTTTGTCGGTTGATTGCACTTTCGCAAATAGGTAGCACAAATTGTTTCTTTGTCGTTTGATTTGCACTAAGATTCCATGGCTTTTTTCTGTAGGATCGTCTAAGATTCCATGGCTTTTCAAGGGCTTGGGTATGGAGATGCATTTAAGCATTTCAGGCTTGGAGTATGGAGATGCAGTAGCTTGCGTTTCTGTGAATGATGTGTTAGGGATGAGAGCTTGGAGTGAAGGTTTGGGTGTCGAGGATAAGGTTCTTTTGTTGCCTGATGGCTTGGGAAGTATGGATTTGAGTGAAGAGCCTCAGGGTTTGGTGGTCCGTTCTTGCCAATATTCGTTGCTTGCAGAGAATGGACCGGATTTGCATTGATGAGCTTCTGCGCCATAGACGAGGATTTTGTGCCCTATTCGTGTTTTTTTCTAAGATTTAGCTATTCATTTTCCGGGACCACATTTTAGGTCGTTTCCATTATTTCCTAAAGCTTTTGTTGTCCGTGAACGTTTATAGGTTTGAAAAGAAATCTATGGCTTGAAACTTCTATTTGTCTGAGCTCCTTTTCATGAATAATAATAGGATTTATGAAGCAAAGAAAGACATGCTATTTTGAGGGTTTACCATGTTGAGAAAGCTCGAGTATTACATTTTCATAACATGGGTGGAAATTACCACCGAAAGTGCGGATCTTTATTCTCGGCCCAATTGTGCATGCATAGAAGGCGAAGGAATCATATGATCGCCAGCCTTCATCATCCAGGAAAAGCATTTTGCTTTATTATAGATGTGGTTCATTTTGGACACATTTTGTAACATTTCTAATGCATTTGAGACAAAATTGATGGGCCTATTTGGAGAGTCGCAAAACTTCTGCAGCAAGCCCGATGAGTTTGCTCCAAGACCGATGCAACTTGACACTATCTTTCAAGTATTACCTTATATTTACGTATTTGCGGTCTTTGACATTTGCTTATGGCAGTTCAGGGCTCTCAATAATTGTAGTCTTTGTAGAAAATGCGCAAAAGAATATGCGGATGTAGGCTAAAAGCTAGATCTTAAAATGAAATAGTATTTTTTTTTGTAGTTCGAAGAAAATAGTATTATTGTGTGCTTCACGGATTCTTTTTTTTGTAGTTCTAATTTCTTTTCTAGGTTGGAACTTCATCCGCAATGTGCACATTGCAACATGCTTAATTTCAAATCCGGGTTTAGAATTGGGGATCTAGAATCACTTTGTTTTAAATCTGAGAACATGTGACATTGCGAATTGTATTTATGTATTATATAAAAATCGTTTATAGGCTTTTTACGGGGGTGAATACTTTGGCACCGGTTAAATCCTTAAAATAACAATAATTCTGTGAAGCAAAAGCTTCGGTCAATGGCAACAAAGATATTAATCATTGAAGCATAATAAAGGTGAAGGCTTTAATGTGTATTGAAGATGCACTACTTTGATGATGTCAATGACCACTAGGCTGGGCCATAGATGATGGACAACTTCGAACCGTTTTGCATCATGATTGCTTGTCATTGGCCACTACTACATTTCTTCAAGTTCATACTTTTGAATATCTCGGGTTCACATCAAATCTCCATCCATTCTTCAAGGATTTCAGAATGCAAGTTGACAATTTTAACGGGTGTGGGGTGCTCTAAACCTTAATACATAGGCAACATGTTGTTTTAGAATACACATTTGATTTCTTAGAAAGCCAAAGGTGTATTAGAACTACATTTGCTTTCTTAGGAAATTAAAAGTGTATTCAGAAATACACTTTTGCTTTCTGAAAATCAAAGTGTATTCTGGAATACATATTTGTTTTTAGAAAAGCTAAAGTGTATTCATAATACACTTTTCTTTTTACATTTTTTGTTTTTATTGCCCTAGTGTTCATTTGTTTACTTAATTATTTTCTTGTTTCTTATTGACCAATAGATCGTCATAACATGTCAAACATGTTTGATGGAACAACTAAATGTGGAGACTTGGGGACGGATACCCGGTTACAGCGTCGACAAACATATTGTTCAATATGCACCAAATTTGAAGGTGCCAAATTAATATCTTGAAAAAATTTAAAGAAATAATAATTATTTTTTCTTCCCTATTTTGATGTTTTTGATATCTCACTTTGGAGATTATGTATTCATGTCTACATTTTGCCATTTTCAAAGGGTGTTTCTTTGCAAAAAACAAACTTGTCACTTAATGAGGGGTCAAAATGAGGGGGAAAAATTTTTGAACTTACGAAATTTTCAAGTTTATCCAAAAAGGCCAATTTTAAGAGCATGGTATTTTTTAAAGGGAATCTTTGAAGCGGAGGCTTTGAACACTCCCGGTTTAATTTGCAACCTTGTTGGAGGTGTATGAGCTAAGGCGCCCCAATGATGTTTTGCGGTGCGATTGGCCCAAACAATGGAGTCCGCCCAAATGGAGATTGATCAAATGTCCATGGTCATTAAATAGACCCAAACAAATTTGATGTTGGAGCCATAAAGATATTCACAGTTAAAAATGAGACAACCGCCTATAAGCGCAAAATCTCCAAAACTAAATACATGTCTTTGCTTACATCTCTGCGTAAGGCGGTCTAATCATACATACATACCAAGGCGGGTTAAAAGACATGCTCAACGGCGGTGTTACATCTCAAATCAAAGTTGTTGGTCTTTACTCTGCGCCATCCTAGAACGGTATGTCCTAAAAATTCTGCAACCTCCAGAAGACAATGGCAAAGTGATAATTGTGCGAGGAAACAACAGATCAAAGCACTCGTTGCATATTTTTACCGCCATCGTCCTTGCTCTCCATGCCTAGTTTACGATGGGAAAAAAAGCATTCATATATCATGTTTAGAAGGAGGAGGTAGATCAACACCTAATTCCTCATTGGCCACCTGGAAAGAACAGTAGGTGAAGCTGAAAAATGTGGTACACAATGCAGTCATCAGAAGGAATTTACCACTGCAAAAAATAATAGAGGTAATGCAAGAATGCCGGCACCATCACCCCTATTGATCTTGCAACCACACCTCCATGATGTGTCATTCGTGACAAGCATCTCAAGAGCATCATCAACCTGCAAACAACAAAAGGGATCATATGGTCAACATTATTGAGATAACAATCCATTTCCATCACAAATTGGAAATAAGCTTACCATTTTACGGCTTGGTTGAGCTGAAAGCTCAGCTTCAAAGCGAACCCACATGCATCTTGTGTAGACTTGGATCACACAAATCCGGAGGGTCCTTTAGAATTTTGGACAATGCCATCTTCATGGACATCCAAACCTTGACCTTTCCTTAACCACCATTTCAATCGTTGCTTATTCAATCGATGTCTTGACCCTAAAAAGACCTTTTCGACATCTCAAACCGGTGTAGACCAATGTATTTCGGAGCCCATAACCCACTAGCACTCTTCAAGGAAGACCTTAATTGAGGATTGTAGTGTTTTTGAGATCGGAGATCGGGAGCTACCATTGTTGGACATGGCATAAATTTAAAGGCCACGTGATGCTCTAGCATGAAATAAAAGAAGTTTGAGTTCAAAGTGTTGAAAGTTTCCCTCCATGCGATACCAAGTTTCCACTCCTAGCATACCAACAAACTGTATAAAGTTTCAGGGAATTGTACAAATTATAAGATCTGTGATAACTTGCATGCGTGGTTTAACTAAAACCAATCCACAATTGGCCCACAAGTAGATTGGTAGGCATTGTAGCATATTTGGGCATGATCTCAGGCTACACAAAATAAACATCCAGCAAACAATAGCTAAACAAGGTGCTTGCGACGGAGGGTTGCCCTCCATGGCCGGAGGTTGAGGTGGCTTAAATCATACTTGAAAGTTATGTTTTTATAATCAATCAAAATTGCTATTTTAGAACATTGTCATTTTGTGAAGATGATGGTACCCATTTGCATCACTAACTCCTCCTTAGATGTTGAGCTCCTCTTGGACTAGGATCCAACTGGACATATGGACATTGGGGTTTGCGTGTAACGTATTGGTCTGTGGTGCAACTACAGCAACAAATCCATCAATGTGGCAACCTAGATCACCACAAAACCAAACAGGCATCAACTTCGTTTTCTCAAATATAAAATGCAAGCAAAAAATGATGAATCAAACCCAGATTTTTACAACCTCATTTCCATGCAAAACTGTATCCGCACTTGACATTGGTGAAAAGTGGCACACTGTGTTGTTTAGAGACACACATGTGGGAGGAAGTGCAATGCCCTCTCATGGAAGAGTCACATGGAATGCTGAATTAGGCAGCGCGGCATGACAAGCTACACTGTGGCTGCAATTTGCCTTCTGCTGCAAGTAGGAATTTTGTGAATTGATAAATGCACGGGGAGCGATAAAATTAGCAGCGTCGCAAGATGCTTTGCAGCCAGTCATGCTTATATGCCACTGTTGTTGTCTCTAAGAAATGCATGTGAACACAACATCAATCTTCTTTTTCACAATTTTGTAGACATCTGCATTCTCAAAGATATTTAAGGTGAAAATCGAAGTAGGACAACAACATTACTGTTTGTTCTTTATATAAATGTACAGGGAGGAGGTTAGGATTATAGCGAATCTCAAATGGTTTCCAAAACCATTTTGCCAGGTCATATTCAAGCAATAGGCATCCTTAACCTGACCATCCATTGGGATGACCTTCCAACTCTGATAGCAACTCAGCTTATCTATAAAGCCATTCTACATTTAATAGCGGTTCCTATGTGCAAGATATAGATATTTTGAAATCTCTTTCGAAATCTTTTTTGCTTTCGGGCACCACTTACCATAGCTCTTCTTTGTTGTTACCGGTAGCGTAGAAGTCAAGCTGAATTATAGGCAAAATATTTTTTCCCAAGAATTATAGGCATTATATCCACAAACTGTCATAAAATTCTCCGTTGGTACTCTAATGCGTTGCATATCCGCCTATCTGAAGTCGCACTCAAAGGGTACTCGAAGCGCAAGGCCAATCACGATCAATAATAGTTTACACTCACTTGCAACAAACTCATCAATAAAGTCGGGTTTCTATTTGCCCATGTGCCATTGCGCCAACCTCGATGATGGAAAACGATGGTTTAATATCTTTTCTCCGCGAGCAACAAAGACAAAGGAAAATTTCTCATAGTAAAACTAAACATAAAACTAAAGTTGTATTATTTCCATTTGCAAAGAACATAATCTCGAAGTTGCACAACCTTAGGAGCCTTGTACGACATGCACCCTGTCCGTAATTAGTATTCAATGCACAAGTGTTAAAGAGCTCCTTTTTTCAATACATTCTTATAGCAAGTTACTCATCTATGACAAAGATATCCTTTTTAAAAAGTGTTAAGTTCATATTGTTGAGCCATTATCCTTGACGATAGTTCTCCGGAGACAAACCATGTTCCTTGTATATAATATTTAAGCCAAAGGCTTCCAAAGCATATAACTTATCTAAAGGAGTCTTATATTGGGGACAAAAGTTTCCATCGAGCTCCATAATTAATTGCAATTTCAACTATTATTCCTAATAAAAACATACCGATCTTTCGAGCACCAACGGGGAGGTAGCGTGAGACAAAGTTGCTTGACAACACGGAGAAGCTTATCGGGGCCATTGGTTGCATGGATGCTTAACCGCAGTGGTTGAACCCACGTTCATTACAAACTAATTAGATGCGAGTCATGATTAGGAAGTAAATTTTGCGATGTTTTAAGCACAAATAAGCATACCCATAAGTCCACGAAACGCGTCTAAAAAGTCCGTTGGAATGCGAATGTGAGGATTAACACGATCTGCTTGATTGCTTCAATGGCGGTTTAGAAAGAGGAGATAAGAAATCCGCCACATAGTTTGCATTTAGACTCAACGGGCAAAGCATTACCTTCTTTTTTTGATACATTTACAAATGAGACCAAATACAAGTCGATTATTGCTAGCTTTCAAGGTATGGTTTTGAGCGATGTCAAACTTAATTTGGTATACCAAATGGTCAATCATCCTTGCCATGCTAATCTAAATTGATTGTGAATGATTCTTGCATACGGTTTTTGAATCATCAAAGAGTGAAGGAGCTTACCTAAATCCAAGTCTTCACGATGGGTCGTCATGCACCACGACCGATAAACCAAGTCAGGAGATAAATTCTTCCAATTCCCCTTCTTCCAACACCGGTTCCACACGGCTTATGGATCTCGCTCTAATGCTTGGCGGTGCCGATTAACCGATTCCACACCGCCCTTACTGACAACAATGGCGGCCAGAGTTTCTGAGGTTATTCATCGTATTGTACATATACTACAATCACTATGCCCCATAACATGGCAATCCACTCGATGAGCAGGGGCTCATTCTTCTCCATTTCAATTAACTATGGGATCAATCTTTGCTACAACATAGTTAAGAGTGTGTTAGCGTAGTTAAGAACATGTTAATTGGGCATTTCTTTGATACAAGCAGGGGCTTTATTGGCCTTCTCCAAGTTTGGCACCGTGACATGGCAACCCCTATATGTTCCATTGGGGCATATTATTAAACAATAAGTGCAAATGAAAATAGTATTAAACATTGTGTGTCTTCTTAAGAATTCAACGTTATATTGTGTACATTCTTTGAGGGGATTGACACAATGCCTTCTTTGTAACAATTGAAAATGGAAGTAGTTTTTTATTTTCTCCATCTAATAATGTATTGTGCTTGCACTATATATGCATATTGAACAAAACAAAGATGCATATTCAAGGTTGCATTATTCTTTTGGTCTATTATAATGGTAAAACCGCCATTTAAATAGCCATAAAAGTTGTAGAATGACAATTGCTTTCATCTTTGCTCTTTGCTATATCTTTTGGATTGATTTTGTGTATCCCTCACTATCATCTTCTTGAGAATAATCATTTCGGTTTCATGAAGCTTTCATCCTTTGCTTGCTCTAGAAGCAGTTGGCATCAATATCTAAACAATAAAGAGGGTCCGGTTAATACATGAATAATCAATGTGAACAACAATCGGATCCATGGACAAATGTCTCGGAAAATTTAACTTTCGGGATGGTTTGGCATTTTTATCCCTAAAGCATGTAGATATAATTTCAACAACATTTATACAAGCTGGAATATGATAAGAAGATGCATGCAAAGAAAGTGAAATAGAAAACTCGAACTTCTTTGCCCAAGCAAGAAAAACAATTGCGAGAGCACAAATAGCTGAATGCGGATACCCTTTAAATGCTCTAATATACATTTGCATTAGAGAGCTTTAAATTCATAAAGAAACCGACACTTATACCTTAACTCAAATTGCAACAAATGCATCTAGATGCGAATATTTTCTTGCAAAACTGTGAGAACATGAATAAAAGAACTGCGCACAGAGGCCAGGGCCCCATGATGATCTTCCGGCATTGTTTTGGATGCAACACCTAAATCCATCATTGCAAAGGGTTTATCTGTGAAGCTAAAGAAAGAAGAAAGAGCAAGGCATCCCCGACTAACTACCTTAGTAATTTCGCGATGTGAAATGGGCAATTAATTCCTTTGCCAATATTCTTACGGTCTATCAACCCCTTTTTGAATGTTGCACCTAAACTCTGTCTGCAAGCATGATCGAAGGCAATCTATGGGATATAGTACACCGCAAAAACATTCGGGGATATTAGAGCTTTAAATTAAGCCATAAAAACTCCGACACTTATACCTTGGCTAAAATTGCAACAAATCTGGTGGCCACTCTAGATGCGAATATCTGGCGGACTTGTAGTACATGAATAAAAGAACTGCATAGAGGCTAGACCTCATGATGATCTTCAATATTGTTTTGGATGCAACACCTAAATCCATTATTGCAAAGGGTTATCTGTGAAGCTAAAGAAAAAAAGAAAAGAGCAAGGCATTTTGACTAACTACCCGAGTAATCTCGCGATAACAAAATGGACAATTTAATTCCTTTGAAAAAATATTATTCGACCTACAAACCCCGAACTCGAATATTGCACATAATCTCGTATGCGCAAGCATCATCTAGTGCAATCTATAGTGGCCTTGAGGCGGCTTGCTCCGGATAGCCAAGGAGCAATGCGGATTATCCTGGACTCTAAATCGTGGAACACCCTCAATATGAGCGGCCTCGTAATACATTATCCGAGGTCCGACCCCTCTATAATAAAATATGAAGGCGCAAAGCGAGTGTTACGCGTAACCACGTCACAATCTGCCTAAAGCATGTAGATATAGATTAAACAAGCAATTACAATTTGGAATATGATGAGAAGATGCATGCAAAGAAGGTGAAATAAAAACTTCGAGCTTAACTCGAAGCTTGATGCCCGAAACAAGAAAAACAATTGCGAGCACACAAAATCAAGCTCCTGAACGAACCATGCTCATCTGAATCCGAAGGGCTCGGCTCTGGCGAACCATGCTCATACTGGTCCAGGCTCCGGCTCTGGCGAATTTCAAGCTTAGCATAAGCTTCCGGTCCCCTCGATCGAGGCCCCCTGAAAGCTCATCAAATGCTCCAACCCTAATTAGCTTGTTGGAGCAACGTCGTTCTCGCCGCAAATAAGAGCATATCAATGCTGCGTACCTTGTTTTTGCATTAGGAGGTAGATGCAGGTCAGATATCAGAATGCGAATCCGGCTCGAGAAGATATTAGTTGACAAATTTGCCTTGTGATTTATTTGCCATGTGGCGTGGATAAATCGATGCCATATCCGGAAGATCTCACGCTTGAAATGGCCCCTTTGGCGGTGTACTCGTGAGGCGCCATACCTAGTGCAGGGAAGAAATTGTACAATCAAAGAAGCTTGGTTTACAATAAGGAAGGGTCGGATCATGAGATAGCTCGAATGCACTAAAAATACTGTTGAACTATTCTTGACAAACATTTTAGCAACATGGAATCCTTGTAGGCCTACGCTTCTCCAAATAACCACATTAACGGCCATGGTGCATAGCGGTGCCAAATCGACCGATCTTTGCGGCTCTCCCAGCGCCACAGCAACCATTACCCGATTTTAATTTGGATGACCGAAAGCATTTACAAGGCGGCCCGTTTTAGCGGGATCATCGGCATATGCTAGGTATATACAAGACCTTGTTTGAAAAAAACGAAGGAGAGAAACTTGGAAAAATTCAGATGTGAATGCGTTGCATAGAATGGAGGAAAAGCGGCAAAAGTTGGAAACAAATTCGGTTTAATTACATTTTTTATTCATACATATGTACACTTCAGGAAAGTTGAAGAAGGCAACTTAATTTTGCTTTTCTTGCTGATTCTTTTGATGCATTTAAATTATGGTTGGTTCCATGTCAATTCTTCTCATGCCTTGGTCAATAGTTAGTAGTATGTGCATGTCAACATCTTTTAGGAAGTTTGTTATACACTGGATTATTGTGCATGGGCATATCAGGTATGTGCACTGAACCTGCTGCAGCATACTTAGATTGAATCTGTTGCAGCATACTTAGAGGCCTACTGCCATACATTAGAAGCCTAGTGTGCCTCGGACATTATTTACTTAAATAACCAAATTTTAGCGCCATAGTTAGAAACGAATGGTTCTATTAATTTGCCCAAACATAGTGTACATGGGGTGAATAGCGCCAATTTTTCAATGCTATCACAACAAGAAACTATTGAACTGCCTGAATATAATGTACATTGGATGGATAATGCCATTCTATTATCCATATCAGCAATTGCCACAAGCACTATAAGTTTGTGATTCCTCTCTCTTAATTGTTCTTGGCAACAAAGTCATGCACAACAATTGCCATTGTCTCTAGTTGGAATCTTTGAAACTATAATGAATATCAATGGAAGATGTTCTTTCCAAATTTACGAGTTGGATCAACCGCTCTTCCTTATTAGCAGCTCCTTTCTAGATATGCTTTTGATGCAAAGAGCACTTAGCCATCCTCCATGTTTGAATATCACTGCTCACATTCACGATTCAGACTTTATGAAACAATACCACATGGCGAGACAAAGGCTCTTTGGAAATATGGTGCACCTTATTTCCCTTCTAATACCACACTATGCACGATTGATATTGTTTATGTGCATCTAAACTTGAGAAAATAAATGAAGCTGACTGAATCATGCGAGGTAATTGCCACATTCTTTGAAAAAAGTAATGGCCCCGATGGAGTTGGGATTCACATGTGATGCAAGTTTCAACTTGGCGTTAGGATATTAGCGAAATGACACAAATAAAAGGAGGAAAAAGATGGAAAATAGAAACACATAGGAGTGGGGATAGATCTATGTAAATGGATATGGCTTTAAATAATAGACATGAACACATCCCACTAATTCTATTGATCTAAATTTCCACCCACCGCAAGGATATGCTAATGACTGGTGATCTTGTTAGAGTCAATTTCACATTCATAGCGACAGGATTACTGCTGCAAGGTATCTAAAGACAAATGGCATCGCTACCCTCACAATGCCTTTCAGTTTCACACCATCGACATGTTGCTTTTGTAACCGGGCGGTGTTGTGAGATGAGCATTACTACCAATCTCATAATCGTTGTTCGAGAGGGCGAGTTTGACAAAAGGCCCCGGCCCATACGGACCCATTTCTACGGACCCATAACAGGCCCAATTATGGCATGAAAAAGAAGCGATCCGTATTTCCATTTTAGGTGTTTGCTCTTTCTTTACTAGTAGGTAAGTAGATCTTTTTTATAAGGCTAAGGTGGATATGAAAAATTTGCCGGTCTAAAGAAATTAACATTAGCATTGTTACGATGCATTACCAAAATTAACATGATTCAAGGCGTGTAATAGTCTTGTTACATTAGATTTGATGTTGGGTAGGAAGATGCTGGATGCTATGTCTCTATTTCTGCAACAAGGCAATATTGACGTAGTGCCCATGCTAACTGTTTGTGCAGACCCAAGTGGAGCTTGCTAAGTTGACGCAGAGCAAGCATGAAAGCTTCTTTACTTATTTGCGACAAGATGTGAATTGTTTTGCTGGCCAGCACAGTTGAATAGACATTATAGCCAAAACAGATGAGGAGCCAATGAATGCCCTGACCATATTGAAAAAAATAGTAAATCCAATCTACCATATGCATCAAATTATATATTTGAATGAACACTTATCTGAGGACGAGAAAAAAAAAGGCATAGTATGCCCAAAGCGCCAAGAATGTAAAAGAGCAAACTGCATGTAAAGGAGCAAACAACTTCTTCAATGTAAAGGAGCAAACAACTTCTTCAATCGCTCTTGAATGACCATGTTGCAGATATGGTCAGATACCATAAGCCCAACGCTTTCTTGAGACTTTTTTGCAAACGTTTCTTTTCTTTGCTTTTTAACACAAGCAATAACATTGACCTTGTGCATCATCTATTTCTGAAGAAAAGGACCCAAGGACCTTTTTCAAACTACCTTAAGAAATATTTATTGAGGTTGTGATATTTATCCATGACTAATTTTAAATTTGCAGGCCAAGTTGGTAGACCGCTGCCCACAATTTTTGTTACCAAATGATGTAGAATCTACTGCTATAAGTTTAGCGCCTCCAACTCTTGAAATGCTATAACATAGAAAGGAGAAAGAACATCAATTGTGACCAGAATCTTGCAACAAGCAACTAAGATAATGAGGAGGATATGTGCTGCTCAGACAAGGTATTATCTCTATTCAAGAGCCTCTTGTTTGGGAGTGTTTAACCAGACAACGCCATTATTCAATAACATGTCATTGGAAACTGGAGCAAAGAAGTGCCGACAGAGTCTATGAACTTTGCATTAAGCGTCCTCTCTCTTGGTACCCATTTAAAAGAGGGTGGCAGCTTTCCAAACTCAAGTAACGACATCGCCTTAGAATCTGCTATTGCAGGGCTAGTACTGGTCCTAGATTAGATATCATCATATTCCAAATACATGATTCAAGACGTGTAATAGTCTTGTTACATTCAAGACACCTTAACAGATTTCAGGAATTGAACCTGAAGATCCAACATCCGACACTTTTTTTTCTCTTATTGTACTATTGATTTTATGTGAATTACATTGGGAAACTTACAATCTTTACACTTTATTTCGCATTCCACTGCGATATCCTATCTTTCTTCCATTAAAAAACTGAAATTCCCCATACATCCTAAAAGTATCTAGCGACTTTCTCTGATCAAAGTAATGTGGAGTCCTCCTCCACGTTGAGCACTTTCGATTACCGACTTCACCACAAAAATATTTAGATCCATGAAAGGAGATTTCTGCAAGTGTTCTTCCATAATTGTCCAATGATAATGACCATTCTCCCAAAAAGCGCTTTCTTCTTTGAATAAAATAGTTGCAATACAACATTTGCTTAGTCATCCTGTACACCGCAAAAATAGTGAAGTTTGAGCATCCTGATTAGAATGAACCCTACATATATTACACGAAAACAAATGTCTCTATTGCAGCCATGCATTTTCGTGATTTGGCGTCAGCTTTCATGCTCCCTCGTTTCCAATCACCATAAAATAGGCCTTCTAATGTGTTGGTTGTAACATGATTACATTATCACGTTTGAGGGCGACCTTAAATGATTCGGATTGAAAAGTAGGAGAATATGTTCTTGCAAAAACACTTTGATCGCACATCTAACACCACGGTTTGATGGCGTTACGTATACTTCTCTTGTCGGATGTATGCGATATGATGTCGGTACTACGATCAGGAAATTCAGCACCCATTGATTTTTAAGCTTGGGGGGTCAATCTCGAGAGTTTTTCCCCTGGCGTCTAGCGAGATATGGTGTAGTGGAATTTGTGAAACCGGATGCCTTTATCATGCAAACTTACATTTGGAAAAACCACGAAATAACAGCTGCCCTATCGTATAATGATGAACTTCAAAAACACTTGTAATGCTCTCGGTAGAAACTTGATCAACAAAGTCGAGGAGGAGCAAATGTAATTGGCTTCAAGTTTAGGATATGATGCCTTTACGCAATTGACTCCTTTGCCATTTCACGAGGACCATAAGCATGCTCCACAACAAAATATAGAACCTTCTTAACATAATATCTTTTACTCGTCCTTCAATCGTTGGCGAGTCATTTAACACGGACTTATCCACCTTATGTTGAGGCATCATGGTAACCCATGAACCAAGTAAGCCTTGAAGCTCAAGCCATTCCCATTTTCGCTTTGCTCATTCGCACAATTCTTTGCACGGACGGACCTTAAGTGGCATGATTTTGGAACAACAAAACAAAAATCGAGCAATAACTTTACACATGCAAGACAACATGCATGTCATTTCAAATTGATATTAATCACTCAAGTTTCTTGGGGCAGAGCACTTCAATTAATATTAACCTCCATGTACCAACTAGCATTACAAAATCAATTAGCACAAGACATATAAAACATTGACTCACATGACACAACAATTTGGCAATAAAATAATAGAGATGTTGGCTTTGTTGTACATAGCCACGAAATTGAGTAAAAAAGCAAGCGGTTGTCCGGATCTATTGTTTCTAAAAACCGACGATATCTAATGCATAATACCAGTTAATTCTTTGGCGGTCGCGAAAGGCGGCCGAATCGAGGCAAACAATTTCTTCACCCGGGGACTTCGGAGCACACTTGTTGTGATTTGAAGTAGAAGGAACCACTACAAAAACCTATTATGTGATCAAGATGTTCCCTAGCGGCCAGTAATCCCACGAGATACAAATGCTGCGCCAATGCAACACGGAAGAGCGGGATGAGCAGGGTGAGCAAGCGGCCTAGCATTTCACGGATACCTTCGTCAAGTGGGATGCGAGTCATAATTGTCACCAACATGGACGCCGCGGGAGAAATAGTCAGCGGAACAGAGAACGGTCAGCGTATATAGAGGCCCGACAAGCAAAATAGGAGGCGCAAAAGGCATCGACCCACATCGATGAATCCCTCCACCACATGCCGTCAAACAAGCTTATTTGGTCGAGTCACGAGGCACCAGGGGCCCAAGACCATCTTCAAGAGAACGTTCCCGCTCAAGCTAGCATACGCCATGACAGACCACAAGAGCCAGAGCTCCGCAATAGAAGGCAACGCAATCATGGTCGTGAGGAGAGCGTTCATGCCTAGGCTATTGTGCGTGATGCTGTCACGAATCAAGGACAGGAAGCAACTGTCGATCGTGTCGCCAATCATGACGGCGGACTTCGGTCGAACAAAATCTTTGCTAATGTAGTCGTTTCAAAACCTGTGGTAATCTCCACTTCGCCGTACGAGGGGTTTACATGATTTAACCATAAGGCTTTAGCCTTTAAATGCCATTCTTGTATACTTGGAAAATGCATCGACTTATTGGACAATACTTGAAATATCTTATATTGTAATGTTGTGTATGTGACGTTCCACGTATTTACGTATAAATATACTGACGCGTCACACAGTAGAAACACGCCACCATGGGGTATTTTAACCTAGGGGGTTGACCTAAAAGGGATTAATTTAGCTATGCTAAATTAATAAAGGGGTAATTCAAGGATAAGGGAGTAGCATTGGTTAATTAGGAAGGTGCCACCTGGCCAAATTCGATTGGCCAGTAGGAGAATTCTAACTCGGGGCATCAACATTGAACCCTTACCCCCATTTGGCCCCAAAATCGAACCAGGAGGAAAGCATTTCTTGCGGGCGCCAAGTTCCTTGAAGATGGAGATACCTCACGATAATGGATCCAGCAGAAACTCGGGTTAGTGGTTAGACTAGTTTGATAATTCTAGGGCTAGCGCCTCAGTCAGTCTTCTCTGGTTGTCTTTGTCTAGGATTAACCCTTCTTTGATCTTTAGGATTACATTTCAATTATGGATCATGCTTTGTTATGAATGGATGGATGAATCTATGGTAGTATCTCTGTTAGCCTTCCGTAAAGCAGGGATTAAAGGGAGGGTAGTGACCTCTGTGACCTATGTTGCTAGTATGCTCCTAGTATTTTCCTTAGCTCCCAATTATTGTGGCCTGTGCACAAGAGACCCCTTAGAGCCGTGGGTGCTATGGGTGCTCGGACTGAGAGAAGGGACGGTGGCGAAAGTGGGGGTGGGGTCTTACCACGAACATAAAAGGCTCCGAGACTCCTCACGGTGGGCTAGGCACGATGGCCCGGTCACGTAGGGAGCTGGGTATGGGTGGGACACTCCACGGGTGGAGGAGGTGTGAACCGTATGGGGCATCTGTGCTTTGATGATAAAGTTAGGGGAGTAGGTGGGGAATGCGGATGCGGGGGTCGCTGATGCGGCAAGTATTCTCTAGCTCACCCATGGAACGGCTGCGATCTGGAAGGGGACACTTCCCGAGCACGCCTCATCGGACAGGGAGATGTAACCTGGGGTAGACTTGAAGGTGGTACCTTGAGTCTGCGTCTCGGGAAGGCTATAGTGATACCATAGCATGTTTTGACTCATGCGCAAAGTGTGCGGGAGGGGCGGATCGTGGACAACCCTAGCCGATGTTCTATGCCGATAGCGCCACGCCAAGATTGGTCTGGCGATCTCTTGAGATCTAGGCGCCGATCGATCTGGGATGCGGCGGGGTAGAACCTTGGGGTTGGGGTTTTCTCTAGTACTAAATGTATTTTCTGTTATTATCGGTTGGATGGATGGGCCACCCTTCGTGGTGGTTATTTATGATATGATTATCGTATACTAACCTTTGTATACCGCCCGCGACTTAGGAGCCCCATTGGCGTGGGCGAATGACACCTCCCGTGTCCTTCACGGGGCGTCCTTTTATGGATGGTCAGGGAGTTAGACGAAGGGCCTTGCTCATAGCGAGTTGGTTGTCATGGGGGGAAGTCCTCGATATATACGTCCCGGGCAATGTAGATATGTTCGGGCGAGTTGATTAGTATCGAGCATGATCTTGGTAGACGGATCATTGCATCGCTATGCTCTAACTTAGATAGAACGTTAAGTAGTTGGGGACTTTAACATAGAAAGACTCCTCTAGAGCCTTGTAGTTAGTTGTTTGAGGCCAAGAATGTTGTTAGTAGGTCCTTGTGAAGGAGAATTAGCGGTATTAAGGTAGAGAGAGTCCGTGTGGTTTGGATGTGGGTGGTTCCTTATTTCAAAATGCCATAACTTTCTCTAGGAAGCTCGGAATCGGAAAATTTTTGTTCCATTCCGTCGGGGACCCTCGAATTAGCTTAGAACACTCTTTGGTTGGCTAGAAATGGTAGCGGACCTCCGTTTATTGGGGACGTTGTGGTTTTTATAAAAAAAGCAAAAAAAGGCATGCAGGGTAGAAAATATGGGACATTCTAAAATATTCTTCGGATCAGATCAAATGCTGATTATTATTGTGTATATGCTTGGCATATGGAAACATGTGTTTGTATTACTTATTAGCGTATGTTGCATGCTGTATGTTTATGTTGCATGTTGTACGTTTGAATTCCAAGAAGATGCAATGCTCCAATACATGTAGATAGAAAGAGTCATGTATGATTCTAATTCTTACTAGAAACGTAAGAGTCATGTATGGAAAAAGTCGTGTATGATTCGTCACTAGAATATGGAGCAATATATGAAGAAATAACAGTTAGACTATGAATTTGAACCCATCATTTCCTAGTAGCCATCTTGGTTAGGTACTTTGGCTATTTATAAAAGCTTCTAAATGTTCTCATTGAACTCGTTATAGAAATATACTCCACTTTTATTATTGACAGAGTTCCAAAAGTGGGGTGATCTGTTTGAGCAATGCATTTCCTAAGCATCAGACTATGTAGTGATGCATTTTGTTTCACTGAATTGAAATATATATCTTCGATGGGTCAAATGTGGCCTGCACTATGCATCCTTGGAGCTATCTGTAGATGAGCATTTCAGATCTGACTGAATTACAACAAGATAGAAAGCAAAGAGCTGAAATACAATAGGTGGATATTTTCTCCACTATAAAGCCATTGATGAAGAGTTGACCTCAAATAATGAGATGGTGAAGATCAAAACAATGGGAAGAAGGAACCAGCATAAAGATGCGTCCGCTGCACAATAAGTCCAATACAAGGACGTGCCTCTGTCACCAATTCTGCAAAAACTACAGTGTAAGTCCTGTTATTTTCCTTTCCTTTCATTGCTTACTGCTCAATTAAGAAAATGGGTGCAAAAAAAGGGATAAGAATGCTTTGTTGTAAATAAGAACACAGATAGAATAAAAGAAGATACAGGCTCATCATGTTGAGGATTGAAAAGGATCAGAGAGTAAGAATGATCTGCAACTTCTTTGCCTTTGTTGTGTATGAAGTCATTACCGTCTGCTGGAGAGAGTTAGAAAGAGTTTAATGCCCATAAATTATGCAACTCTTGTTGATCGTTCAACCCTCAAAAGATTATTGATAATGCCTCAGCATTGCTCTTGGAATTCTTTAAAAGTGTCAACAAGAATCTGCAAGACTTCTCAGGCCAGACCATACTACAGATGCAAAGATATTGCTGATCTTACCAAGAAGGAACGAGACAGTACATCTTGATGACTGACAAGATGTATTCTGAGGACTCTTACTTGCGTGTGATAAATTTTCAAACAGATATCTGTGTATGTTGTTTGTTGAGATAGTAGCAATGATCATAAAAGGATGGAATAAAAGAGCAAATATTGGATCTTAAATGCAGAGACATGTTCTTTGCTAAACACTTTTCAGGATACAAATTCTCTTGTAGAGATCAAATTGAATGCTGAAAAATCTTAAAATTTTATCTAAGAACAAATCTTTACATTGTCAGATACAAGAGTCTATTGAAAGGTAAATAGTAATTTTGGCCAATATGGAATTTGCAAATGATAAACTCTTTGGTGGTTCACTGCTCATACAGGTAACCTTCATTATCCATCTGGTTCGTACCAGCCAACTCTGAAGCTGCTTTGATCACATCATATTGGATTTTTACCATATTATTTGCCATTTTACTTAAACCATAAGTGCAATACTACAAAACTTAACCAAATGTATCAACCAGGTCATCTTTGCTGCCTGAACTAGACCCTGACCAGCCTCATTGTTCGATATATATGTTTTCTTTAATTTGAGATATAAGGTGCAACATAAACACCAACATCTACGGCATCTTTTTTCATGAAATGTGTGGATATAGTATTAACGTTTGAAGATGCTTTGTGACATGATAATTTGCACAGTGATGATCTCAGGTGAAAATACCATTTTGAAATTGGAAACTTCAGTAATTGAGAGTTAATGGTTGGATAATCAAGGAATATTTTCGTAGCTAGTACGGCTGAACAGAGTAGACATCAGTCTAAGGGCTGGTTCCAGGATTCAAGTGAAATCTCGATGTATATCAAATAAAAGTAGTTCTGATTCTTAAGAAATAAAACAAAGCCGCCATATGCAGTTCTGAATAATACTAAAATTCTGTAGAAGATCCTATGCTTGCTGGTTTAAGAAGAAGATCCAATCCTTTTCCTTGGCTTTCTTACTGCAATACCTGTTTCAGGCTGGTGAAAAGCAGAAAAAGAGACATTACAAAACTGTTATCGGAATGGGTAAATATAGGTTCTTAAGCACCTCTTTCTTCACTGGAGCCTCTTTCTCAGATAGTATCAACTCAATGTGGCAAGGCAAAGACATATATGCTACAACAATGACACGAGACCACATTAAAAGCAGGAAACAAGAAGCATCTGAGGTAAATAGGTTAACATATTTACGGTTGATTTAGCCATGTGCTCTATAAGTCCTCCTTCGTTGTTTCATTTCTTGGTTAACTTGGATATGTGAAATGTACAAATTATCAACATCCAAACCTTTCACCTAGATAATAATGCCCATAAATTATGCAACTCTTGCTGATCGTTCAACCCTCAAAAGATTAATGATAATACCCGGCATTGCTCTCAGCATTCTTTAGAAGTGTCAACAAGAACCTGCAAGACTTCTCAGGCCACCGGCCTTGCCCATTTGAATGTCTAGACTTTGCCTGCGAAAAGTCGCCTACACCTCCACAGAATCTTCTGAATGGAATTGCTTGTTTATGGCCAATTACATCCTCTAAATACCTCTTGGCCTTTGTAAGGTCAAGCTGTTTAATGGCCTGCGCTGTTTCCCGAAGATCATTCTATCTAAATACGACAACTATTATGTCCTAGATTTGAAATTCGTCTCATAACTCCAAATCAAAAAATTGGCCGGAGCTTGGACGTAATGGGAATAGATAGAAGTAAATAATTATTAAGCTCTATAGAGAGAAGTAAATAATTATTAAGCTTTATAGACGTATGGAGGTAGCTACCTATTCTCACATGAAGAAAACCTTTCGGCCAGATTCTCAGGCAAAGGTGCAAACATCAGGGAAAACGTTGCCGTTCACTTCAACAAATTTTTTTAAAATTATCATACTACAACCAACGACAAGGAAAAGCGTAGACAAGACTGGAAAATAACGATTCAAATAAATCCAAACCTGGTTGAGCAGTGAAACTCTAGAACGCGCCAGGGTATCCGTTATTGGCTTTCTTCCTATCTCCATTGCCTATTTTCCTGCCTTTTTCTAATTTGTGCAGCCGTGGATTTAAAGGAATCGAGATTGAATGGGAAGGCACAGTGACAAAGGGATTGATTCAAGGATTGACAATGCAGTTGGCTCTATAAGCCTGACAGGAAAGAAATCCCAGGATGAAGGAGAAGGCATTCTGGCTTCTTCTTTTTGGTTAGGAACGAATGAAATGTCATAAGGCCGCCATAGCTCACCTCAAAATTACCCTAACTTAAAATTCGTTTTGTCAAACGCCGCCTCAAAGAGCCTCGCGAGTCGCGTAGCGTCCAGTGTCATCATCTCCGTGCTATTTTTCAGGCTTATCTAATTTTAATGGCCTTAGATCTAGGAAAATAAAAATCTAACGGTTTTTTTAACGCCATGTCAGTTTTGGCTCACGTGGAAGTGTTACGTGGATAGTCTAGAATTGCAAGGAAGGATGTAGGCTTGGTTAGGCTGGCGTGCTAAAAATAAAAAATAAAAAATAAATAAATAAAATAAAAATTTAGAGGCGGGATTTTTCGACGCGGATGTTTCTAGGGTTTTCCCGCATTTGTTTTTTTTAAGGTTTTCGCTTCCTAAGCTGTCCGCCGAGCGCCATAGCCGCCGTGAATCGTCTGCATACCTCTTCCGCCAACCCCTTTGTGCCGCCATAGCTTTGCTTCTGATCTCTCCGCCCGACCGCTACATCGGAGAGATGGCGAGAACAAGGGAACTAGAGCTATGCTACCGTAACATGTCTCAACTCTTTGTTGCACTTGGAGACAATATTAGCGATAATGGATAAAGGCCCCGAGAAAATTGAGCTCCTCTTACTCCATACTCAAATCCACAAAAGTGCCGGAGGAGCCACAAAATGCATCGAGAACTGCCGCTATATATGATTTGAAAGGAAACGCCCCTCCATTTCTCCATCGCTTAAAATTCACACATCCGGTATGCCTTCAAAAATAAACTACAAAAACGTTGGCGGATTGCATGAATACAAAGTTGCTCCATACCAAATCCACAAAAGTGCCACAAAATGCCATGACACATTGAAATTTTCCTATCAACGGACCAAAATGAAAGCAACAAAATCAACAATAATGGCTTATTGCTTCGTGATACAAGCTCACGCCTCGCAAAGAAAGGGTCCGACTCGAGAAGCCGTGAGAGGGGTCAAAGAGAAAAAACCGCTCACCGCGGATAAATCGAAGGGATAAAAATAATTTAAAAAAAAAAATGAAGGGACAAGATGTGCCGCATGATTGTCCCAAACTTAGTCATGATCTGACGGTCCAAAATAAAAGTTGTGGGAAAATAAATTGACGGCCGAGATGCTATGCACACACTACATTTTGCTTTTATTACTATAGATAGATAGATTATGGTTATCAATGTCTTACTCTAGACACATGGCATAATCCCGTTTCTAAAGTGGAGGTTTCTCAACAACTCCTCTTGGAAATGCAAGCTTTGGTTGAAGAAGTTCGTGGTTACTTATTACGCACGCGTGTCGAGAGGAAGAGTGTCATGGATAAGCACTGTAACCCCACGAGTCTTCAGGTGGGCGAATCGGTTTGGCTCAAGATTAAGGTAAAACAAGCCAAGCTTAAGATTGGTAACTGCAAGAAGCTGGCACCCGAGATGGGGCGTTCAAGATCATTGAACGTGTTGGAGAAACATGCATATCGTTTGGAATTGCCACCCCGCTTGAAGATCCACAAGGTTTTTCACGCGTGAGTCTTGAAACAACATACCCCAGATCCGAGAGGAGATCTTGGATACACCCACCCTCCTTGAAATGATGAGAAGAGCATCTAGATATAGTGCCCGAAGCTCTTCTTAATCGAGCCTATAAGCGGCACCGGAAGGACTCAAATGTTGCAATACTTGGTTAATGGAAACACTTGCCAGTTGAGGATGCTACGGGTCATGAAGATAGACCTTGAGAAGCACTATCCCGACTTCATGCGGGAATCTCAGGGTCACGACCATCAACAATGCTATCAACCCCCGGCGGTAAGTTTGAAGGCTTGATTCGGCCGAGAACCATTCAGAGAGGGGTAGATGCATCGCGGGTTCACAATAGTTACCGATGATGAGATCACCTTCGTTCTCTAGGGAGGGGTGTATTGTCAATGTTGGCATGACCGCAATGTTTTGGAAAGCATGTAGTTCATAGGTCAGGTTCATCTCGGCTATAATGGGAACTTGGCCATTCTTATGTCAGCAATGAATTGTAACCATAGGCATGATAGGTTCCCTTTGTAGATAGGTTTTCCTTTTATTTCTTATAGGGCTAGTCCCTTAAACCACAACCTACTTATATTATCTATATATATACGATGTATTGACATGTGTAGGCGATGAGCAAAGACGATGACTACCCATGTATAGAGGGTTCTTGATGGCCCGACTTCTCCGGTTTATCTTGTCTACATATGTTACCTTTTGTCCTTTGTGATCTTTGATATTGGACTTGGTCCCTGAACCCTTTTCTTATTATAATACCTTGGTGCTTAAGCTTTTATATGCTTTAAACTTTAATGTTCTTACCTTCGGAAATAAGGAATTACCTTCCTTCTTTTATGTATAATTTCTTATATTTCAATTTCTTCGGTTGGCTGTCACTTGTTTAACTAACTTCAATGCTGAGGACAGCATTCTTACTAAGGAGGGGAGAATGTGACGTTCCACGTATTTATACAGTATACGTATAAATATACTGACACGTCACACAGTAGAAACACGCCACCATGGGGTATTTTAACCTAGGGGGTTGACCTAAAAGGGATATGCTAAATTAATAAAGGGGTAATTCAAGGATAATTACCTATAATTAAGGGAGTAGCATCTAATTAACTCAATTAAGTTAATTAAGATAGGATAATTGGTTAATTAGGAAGGTGCCACCTGGCCAAATTCGATTGGCCATTATGAAGGGGGAGAATTCTAACTCGGGGCATCAACATTGAACCCTTAACCCCATTTGGCCCCAAAATCGTAAACCAGAGGAGCAAATGCCGAGCGCCCAAGTTCCTTGAAGATGGAGATACCTCACGATAATGGATCCAGCAGAAACTCGGGTTAGTGGTTAGATTAATTTGATAATTCTAGGGCTAGCGCCTCGGTCAATCTTCTCTCGGGTTGTCTTTTGTCTAGGATTAACCCTTCTTTGATCTTTAGGATTACATTTCAATTATGGATCATGCTTTGTTATGAATGGATGGATGAATCTATGGTAGTATCTCTGTTAGCCTTGTAAGCGGGGGATTAAAGGGAGGGTAGTGACCTCTGTGACCTATGTTGCTAGTATGCTCCTAGTATTTTCCTTAGCTCCCAATTATTTGCCTGTGCACAAGAGACCATAGAGCCGTGGGTGCTATGGAATTGCTCAAAGACAGGAGAAGGGATGCAATTGGTGAAGTGGAGGTGGGGTCTTGCACCTAACATAAAGGCTCCCGAGACTCCCTGATGGGCTAGGCCTGATAGCCGGTCACGTAGAGGACCGGGTATGGGTCTGACACTCCCTGGGTGCAGAGGTGTGACCCTTATGGCACAAGGCCCCCAAAAATTAATTGTTATCAGTTTTTCACAACAATTTTTGCATAAAACCACTATAGTAAAGTAATATTATTTTGTGGGTTAATATGTTGATTAACAATGAATAGTTATATAAGGTGGTTCATACTTATGATTTATTGTCCTAGTTTCTTATAACAATTCATCATCATGGTTTAATGGAAGCTAGTCTTTAATACTTGTTTTTAATAGCGCTTTACTGCCATGTTTTAAACATGTGGTCTAACTGTCTAATAGTGATGATTTCTACATCACTTGTTTGTGCAACTCAATGAGGTTGTCGAATGAAGTTGTCCTCAGCTTTTTGTATGAGCCAATGTTGTTCCTTACAACAAAATATCCCATTTTTTTTCTCAAAAAGTATAATGGTTCCTTCATCAAGATAGCCAAGGCTTGCAACTTTAACCTATTTAATGATAAGGACAAATCAATGGCATTTTGGATGATGCAAGTGGTATAAGTTTCATAAACATAACAATATATGGACACCTTAGAAACCATTGCCATTTAAAGACAGAAGTGGCCAATGTTTTTTCCATGAACTTGTTACATGTTTTTTTTATCATATTCTTGATGTTTATATTGTGTAATTGATCTTGCTTTATATAACAAGTTAAGAAAGGTTCCTTGGACAAACCATTAAGGAAATTAGTGCAAAAATCTTCTATCAAAATATCAATATTTACAAACATATATATGGCCATAAACTAGAAAGAATTAGGATTTATTTGCACTATTGTGATGTCCAATACGCTATATATGGACTTGAATATAAGCATATAGTAGCATACACCACAAGGGCCAGGGATTTGAACCCTAGTATTTCCATTTGGTCCATCCAGATGACAAAAACTTTGAAACTTCTAAAACAATTATTGTTAATTCATTATAGAAACTTCTGTATCCTATTTTGTATTTTCTAATCCAGGTTGCCTAAAAAGACACAAATTTAAAAAACATCATTGAACAAGAATATCTGAGAAATCTATATATGCAAATTTTTGGAAACAAAGCCGCACATTTTTCCTTTATCACGAGTTTTTATGGCAGAATAATGGGCTAACTAATGAAATCAAATTCGCTTTATTTTCTGAAAAATGGTCTCTTGGCACATGGGACTCACCTTGAACATGTCCAATCGGCAAAATTGTTCTCCCTTGCAAGGCTGGTCATTAGAAGTTTTTATATAAGCAAATCAAGCAAGAAAATAAATAAAATTATAGCATTGAATTAGAGGAAAGCTTACTGGCAGTATAACAGGCTTTTAATTGTGGTGGCACCTAATTCACTTGCATTATAAGAAAATGTTCAGCACTCTGAAAGAACCTTTTTTTCTTTGCCGAACTGCCCTGGTCACCACTGCAATGCTTAAGCCTACTAGTTCAGCGTTATACACCATCTTGCTTAAATAAAGACAAGCTGCACAGATTTCTACCTTTAGATGTCCGCAAATCTCGTGAGTTTTCTAGCTTTTGTGTCGGCCTCATCACAATAAATAAATGACATAAAAAAAATACTCACCTCATTCATAGCAAATTTTGTATAGAGGCGAGTGCAATTACTCTATAAAGAACATATCTTGATCCTCGTTGCCAATAGATCATGTATACCAAATCAGCAAGGACATAAATCATGCCACATCAACCAAATCCCCCGTGGCAAGAACACAAGAATGCACATGCCACCACATAAACCTTTTAGGCAAAAGATGCAAACAGTTATGCCAAGAAAGTAATAGATTCTAGAATTAAGGTGCAAAGAACATACAAAAAAAGCAATTAACAATTTGCAAAAACAAAACTATATTACGCCACAAGCTAATCCTTTTAAGGTTAAAGTTGAAGAATAAATCATGCCAAGAAGTAAGTGATTCAGTGCCTATAACATACGAAAATGTAAAACCATACCAAATGTATTTACGCAAAATAGTTTAAATCAATCGTTGATGTTAAATCTTTGGCCCACATCGATATAATCAACTTAATGTTCTTTAACAAAAATATATAGCACAACTTTGCATTGGTGAGGCATGCACAATCGAAAACATTGAACAAAATAAACATTGAACTCATGAAAACCACACCCGCATGAAGCGCCCAAGGTTGAGCTTAAAAAAACCGCAAGAAAGGCCTACATGGCAAAAAACGATTATGAAAGCCCTCCTGGCAGTCCCCAGAGGCCGAATCGATTGAATCGTTCTAAAATAAAAAGCATGCAAAAGATTAAAGAACTCCAACAAAGGGGCAAGGATGAAATAAATCAAAAGAAGCCAAACGATCCCATCAAAGCCTTAAAACCCTCAGGGAAACTACAAAGGTAACGATTCAAGGCGAACGCCAATTTTAAAAAACCACACAAGGAGGCAAATGCAAAAAATTATATAAAAAGGTCGAACTTCATCAAGTTTGGAAAGCGAGCAAAAAAAACAAGGTGTCAAGCACGGAGGGTTGCCCTCCATCCCTCGGAGGGTGAAGTGGCTTAAATCATAGTTTAAAGTCATATTGACAATCAATTCAAAACCAAGTGAAATACCTTTGGATCGGAGGTCCTTTGACGCTTTGGACCACCGCAAGAATCATTGCTTCTATTCCAAGCTTAAACCTAAAATGTTTTGTATTTCGTGGAAAATTCTTTAATTTGAGGTATTTGGTTTTGCAATTTAAACGGGGCATTCAGGCTCCATTATGCTTGTGGATATTCAGGCTTACGGTTCATCGAATCGAAGCCCATATATGGAGCCTATATTTCCTTCGTATGGCTTTGGATTGAACTTATATATTCTTTTCTTTTCGCTTATATCTTTGATGTGATAGAAGTGAATTGGTTTTAAAAATTTGTAAATGTAATGTTCATTTTCATTTTGTTTTCAGTCCGTTTAAGAATTCTTTGCAACGTGCCTATTCCGACATAAAAATATAAGAGAATTGAGAACATTTGGCCTATAATGCTAATTTGCCCTTCCTTAGGTATACTAAACCCGTAAATCGTTAACCACTCACCATTTAAATAGTGTCTTCGACTATTTCATATAATTATTTATAATGATGATATATCCATTCATGCACATACATTACCTCAAAAACCGTCTTTCACGAAGTTTGCATCAACCACAAATGGTCTACGTTCTACTTTTCCCTATTGCCGCAGCTTCTTGTCTAACATAGTGGCCAATTCGCCGTCCTTTGCTATGTCCACTTGGGTCGCAGCCCGGCGTAATGGACCTCAATTGCTTTGTGCACTGGGTCATTAAAGAAGCTATTAATCGGCTCCTTGTTTATGGTCGCACAAAGCATCTACAACTACAAATGCCCGTGATCATGCCATAATATTAAATAGACTTAAAGATCAGAATGCACTAGACCATCCGTGGAGGAAAAGGAATTGCAAGCAAAAAGGAAATTCGTTAACACACCTATTGCATCAAGATATAATCAAAACGCAAAGTGCCCATTTCCTTGAACCTAGACGAGCCGTGGTAGAGCAGGTTATCCACCATGAATGAAACCCCACGAGCATGCATGAAAGGATTCAAATTGAATCAAGTGCCTCAATAACACTTTCATTGACAATCTCCGGTATAGTGTCCTTTATTTCTCAAGATTTCAATCTACAAACATTAGGCCATCCTAGACATAAGATATCAAAAGGGGTTTGAATGACAAATGGGCTCCATCAAGTTGGTTATAACTCAATGCAACCATAACTCACATAAAAAGCGCCGTCCCCGCAAGCACCACGCCACGTATTTCATTCCTGAGGCAACTTCCTCATAAATTTCATAAAAATCTCCATATTTGGGTAATAAAATGCAGGATGATGCTAGTTTTCAAACTCTTTTTTCCCTTCTTCACTTAAAAATTGTAAATAGATAGCATGCCCCATGAAACTAGAAGTTAATAACTAATACTATACTAGACATTGTGACTCGAGATCAAGGTCAAACCAAAACTTTGTAGAAATTCCGTGAAATGATGCTGACACTTTCTATAGTATTTTTGTATGCCGATCTTCGGCATACCATATCAAGTATATCTCCTAATAAGGCCTCTACAAGCCCATATGAACAGCCCGAGCAAAATACCTACCATAATCAACAATTGAGTCCACATGAATGAAGTCATAGAAGGATTCAAAAAAAGGCATTGCATGTATTTGTGCAAGCACATTGTTATTTGGAATTAAAAAATACCTCGCTTCATTAAAGATGTCACTTTTGTACCCATCCTCTAATGTGGTTACGAAAGTAAAAGGTGACCAAGACCAATTGACCAATCAAGGGCAACATCTCGGGCCCTCCCATCAATATCCCCGCCATAACACAACAAAGCCATCACATAAAAGTGATTTTGGCATGACATAATATCACTGTGAACGCAAAGCTAGCATTGATGCGGCTCCATTAACCCGCTTTCCTTTTGTACATACAAGCTTAATTTTTGGCGGGGCCCATTCCTTTTGGACATACAAAGAATAAATACTTATATCCTTTGGGAAATCTTGCCCAATTGGATTGTGTGTCCCAACAAAAGCCATGAGAAAGTCCTAATATAGAATTTGGCTTCATAGCAAAGAAAAATTTGTTAATAGTTATCTCCACGCAAAATGTAAAGATTAAAAATCTAACCTTTATGAAATCCACAATCTTACCAAGCAGCATTAAAGATAAGCACTGAAAGCAAAGATTCCGAACCGGAGCAGGACAAGATCACTTCCTCGGTTGGTGTCATTTATATCCCCTAGTGTACTATTTTCTTCCTCGGAATCCAAGACCTTCCATCAACAACGGTGACTTAGAGCCCTTCCTTAGCCCAACTGTTTTTTCATTCAAAGCCACGTGCTCAAATAAGTGGCCTTCATCTTAACATGCTAGTATCCGGGATCATTAAAGCTACATGGCAATACCTTGAAAACCTACCAAGCCTTTGTTCTAGGTTCCACAAGAGTACTCATGATGTGCTTCAAAAATGCCAAATTTCCATTCATTACATAGTGCCACCCCTGCTAATCATAAGCTTGAAAAAGGACAATCTTTTCGCCTCTTCCTTTGATTTATCATCTTCATGCAATAGCCGGGCTATGGGCTCGTCTCCATGCATTCACGATTACGCACCTCAAGGCTGAAAAATATGGCTCGACCCATCAAGCACCCACAACATTCTCCACGTTATAGGCATGAGCTATGAGCGACTTTCCATAACAGCTTTACATGTTCTTCTACACTCTTGTAAGCTTTTTTGAAATAGTAGATGGCTAAACAAAATCAAAAGTAAATTTAAAATCCATAGATGGCATGGCATTACCAAAGGCAAAGCAAAGTTATATTGATATACAATGCCAGACAGTTTGGGTAAGCAAATTTTATTAACTTGCAAAAATGTTAAAAGGGCAATCCATCACTAAGCTTAAAGAAATGCATTTGAGTGATTTTTTCTCGGTTGTTCAAAAGCACAACTAGGCATGTAACCATCGGGCCTCAATTTATGTTTTGCTTTAACCCGCCAGAATGCCGGTTTTATTGCTACTTACCAGACTTTTAAGAAAATATCCTCTAATTTGTATCTAGCACCGCAAAGCCATTCCACAAAAAACTTGACTATCTAGCCACTTTTCAATCTTCCATAATTGTTGATTTCAAGGCACGTTTTTAAATCTAAAAATTGTCGATTTTTTCAGCTATGATTCATGCATATAAACCTTTTGTCGAGAATTTTCTCGGTGCCATCTCTTCCCAATCTCTCCATGTCACCTTTTGAACCGTTAGAATCCACAAAGGGTCGGCAAAGAATACTTCACCAAGACCCTTAGCTAGGAACATGGGCAGCAAAGAGACGTAAAAAACTCGGGATTTGGCTAAAATACTCATCATCCAAAGTGATCATTACAAATGACGATCTGGAAACTCCCTCAAATACAAGAAACCAAGATACACACATTCTTAAAACTTATTGCAAAAAGAAAAAATATAGAATATAGCAAATAAGCTCAACAATCCATTCTGAGGGCACATATCTTAGGCCAAAGGGTCAGGTTCGTGTGCCATGCCTAAGCCCTGATCTATGCTAGGCTGCAGAGGTCTTTATACAAATTCAATATGAACGTCACGCCGATTGGACCGTAATACCGTAATCAAGAGCTTCTAAAATCACACACAAATAGCGGCTAAAATGGCAAAATAAAAACAATAGAAGAGGAACACGCTCAAAAGATTGGAAGCATGTTTCTTCCATTTCCAATTCAAAATGCGGTGTATGTCGATTCACGCTAATGATCTCTCCTATATTTTGTCTATTGAATACCATCGCGTAGGACCGTAAGCCATACAACGTAAACTTACAAGAAGCAAATACAAGACAAACATATAGAAAGGGGACAAGCTCAAAGGCCTTGAAGCATGTTTCTTCCATTTCGATTCAAATGCGATGTATGTGATTTCGCTCTATTTTGTCTATTGAATAGCGGGACCGGAAGAAATCCAACTAAACTTACATAAGAAACAAATACAACACAAACATACAAGAAACCATTGTGGAGAAAAGGTACCTGTTTCAAATCCATCAATGCTGCAGCCTCGAGCAAGGAGCGAGCACCGGTTTCCCGGTTTCCACAGTTCCTCTCCAAAGAACGGGCAACCGAAAGAGCATTTACTGACCTATGATGGGTTTTTAGCAGTCATTGATATATTCTGGGTATATATTGGCATATACCTAGCATATGCCACAAACCCACCTCAACAAGGGCTTGCCCCCTTAGGGGCAACCCAAAAAATGGCGGGGCCCTTTGAATGTTGGCACCTCCATTAATGATGGTGCTAAACATTTTAAAATTCCAAATGCCCCCAACGTAGAATTTTGCTTAGGTGCATCCTATCTCTCAAAAATATATAATATAAAGGCACCTTTTCCCCAACATGAGATATGAAAATAGAAACACTTGCACACACATCCCCTTCCCCACCCCACAAATTCAAAGCCATAAACTATACCCAAAATGCATTCCCATCACAATAGAGATGATGAAGAACAAGATACCAAACATATCAAAGGTAGAAAAGACTAAAAAAAAACAAGCCTAGCAGGCATTATAGAGAACCACTTCCCCAAGGCCAAATATGACATTTCTAGAAAGAATAGTAAGGTTTGCAACCTGGATGATACTTAAATGTCTGCACAAATCCACCAGGAACTTGTAATTACTTAAGTGTCTACTTAAATGATTTCAGGAAGGGTGTCGTTCTGCAATCAAATCAATTTCCTCTAGGATCTCCAAGTTATTTTATTACATATTGTATACATGTCTACAACTTCATGGCTATCTAAAGTACAACTTTATATCCATCAATGGCATAAATTATACAAATAATATCCAAACTTCAAAGACGCCTACTACATTCCATCACCTTTACATGTACCAAATCGAGTCTTCATTAGAGACCAATAACCATGAATATGACACCAAGAGAACCTACCATGGTTAGCTTTCAATCTATTAAACATAATGTAGAATATGGAAGAGAAACAAATATCTAAATGTATATCTATTACCATGTTTATAAGGACGAATAAAAGATGCAATATCAAGACGTTGTGGTAGTGTTCTTCCTATAGACATTCCTTCGCATGAACATTGGCTCTTAGTGCAACTTCAAAAAAAGACAATTGAAGGAAAGATAAGATAAGATAAGATAAGACAATTGAAGGAAAGATAGAAAATGACCAGGAGCATCATTATCTAGTCCATACTTGAAGTAGTCACCCCTCTCCAATATAAGAATTACTTAAAAACATTCCTTCATGGTAAATTCTAGAATACATATTAAAACATTCTCTAAGCCCATCTAAATTGCTGAGACTTTTCACAAGGGACATTCCAATAATTAATTTATATCTGCAAGTTAGCTAAAAGTTCTAATTTAATCTTAAGACTCCCATACAAGAGCTTTTGGTGCAGTGGCATTAAGGTGGCATCGGGACAATATTTCTTATTATTCATTTCACAAAACCTACTAATCCAAACCATGTCACAATTTAGGATAGTTTTAACGTGTCATTACTAGATTAAAAAAGCCACTATCATATGCATTTAGGTTATCTCATAAACCATGATTAGTGAAGAAACCACTATAGCATTGATAACCACCATTGATAACCACATCACAAACCACTAATAGTCTTCATAAACCATGATTAGTGAACAAAACCACTATGCTATTGAGGACCACCAATCGATAACCATGTCACAAACCAATATTAGTATTGACAAACCACCACGCCATGTGGTTTTCTTCTATCAAATAAATTCATGCATAAAACACCACATATATCATGGTTTTAGATGATTCAAGCACTACTTAAACATAGTAGTTCATTTTGGGGGCCTTGTGTGGGGCATTCCTGTACTTTGATGATAAAGTTAGGGGAGTAGGTCGGCACGAATGCGGGGTCGCTGACCAAGACGTATTCTCTAGCTCACCCATGGAACCGCTGCGATCCCGGAAGGGGACACTTCCGACCGCCTCATCGGACCAGGGAGATGTAACCTGGGGTAGACTTGAAGGGTGGTACCTTGAGTCTGCGTCTCCGGAAGGCTATGGTGATACCATAGCATGATTTGACTCATCTGCAAAGTGTGCACAGGAGGGGCGGATGGAGTGGACAACCCTAGCCGATGTTCTATGCCGCCCAACGCCACGCCAAGATTCGCCCTGCCGATCTCTTGAGACCTAATGGGTCGAGTCGATCCTCACCGAGTCCGGCGGGGGTAGAACCTTGGGGTTGGGGAGTTTTCTCTAGTACTAAATGTATTTTCTCTGTTATTATCAGTTGGATGGATGGGCCACCCTTCGTGGTGGTTATTTATGATATGATTATGCTGTATGCTAACCTTGTATGCACGCTTCCGCGACTTAGGAGCCCCATTGAAGGCGTGGGCGAATGACACCTCCGTGTCCTTCACCCGCCCCTTTATGGATGGTCCGAGTTAGACGGAGGGCCTTGCTCATGACGAGTTGGTTGTCAGGGGAGGGGGAAGTCCCCGTATGTATACGTCCGGAGCGCCGTATATGTTCTGGGAGCGTCACAGTGTAATGGACCACGCCCTAACATCTACGGTCGAGGACCTCGATCTTATGGTCGAGATTTGATGTGCTTTTTTTAGGGTTCGTTCATGGAGAGGGCTTATCGGAAGAAGGCTTATCGGAAGAATACCCGTGCTCCCATTTGGGAGCGGCACGACTCTGGCGCTCCACAAAAAAGTACCTGTTCTTATCCACAACGGTAAGCCACTCTGTGAATCCGTTATTATCCTGGAGTACATTGAAGATACCGGAAGAATAGAGGTCCGAATTTGCTTAGGAAGATCCCTATGAAAGATATGTGGCTCGATTCGGGGCGATGTTGTTGAGTATTTGTCTAGGCATTATTGTGACACTAAACAAGCCGCATGCGCAGATGCTCGAGCTTGGTTTCTAAGGTTTGTTGGCGCCGGGAGGTGGTCATAGCACCAAGTCACGATGCTATGTGAAGTCCTAGATGCTCTGTGATGCCGATTTTGTGGAGCTACGATTTGGAGCAGATCATTTTTCTAATATCTTTCCTGCTCCACGGCTCTTGCTTGAATGCTATGTTGAATGGATTCTAAACTAGCAAGCCAAACTTGCAGCTGTTTTATGCCTTCGCATGCTTGCCAAGATCTGGCCAAAGCAAGGATTCTCTGCATTGTTGCTCCGTTGCATTGTTGCATTGTTGCAATCACAACAGCATCACAACAGTTGAAGGTAATTTTCTCTTTTTACAGTGAATGCTGAAATTTTTATTGGAGCTATGAAGTTTTTAATTAGCTATGACAATGAAAGAGTGCAAATTTCTATGGACGCATTCATACAGGTATCTCATTTAGTCGAAGTCATGCAGGACATCTGTTTTATATGTTAGGATCCATTTGCAAATGCATGCAAGAATGTCCTCTATTCTATTGATGTTCGGTTCTAGCAGCGAGTGGAAGCATCATAAGTCATTGCATGATCTCTTCATGACATTGCGAAACCAATGCAAAGATGACTGTTATGGCACATGGCAGATATGGGGGTGGTTCTTAGAGCAGATCGGGAAGATTAGGCAGAAAACTTGGAGGCATGGCACAAATCTTTTTTTATGGCAGGAAGAATTCATGGCAGCACAGAGGTAAAAAAAAGGGGAAGGTATGGTATTGATACTCAGCTAGGTAGTTTTGATCCCTTAATAGCATCCAATATGAATGCATTGCTTTTGTTTTGCAGGTTCAAATCGACTTCATGCCATAGAGGCCCCTACTGCTGTGGTGACAGCTTGTAGAACATATCTAATTTCTACAACGTAAGCAGTTTCAAAGTGGCCCTCTACTGCTTACATTTGTTGTTTCATGAATAGCTTTTGAGTTTGGCATGTGTTTTGAGTCAGAATTGTTGGTGTTGTCATAGATGGACATCCTAATTCCACTGCAGGCCCTTTTATGTAGTTAGCAAGAACCGGAGGTTTGTATCTCTGCTCTATATTTGATAGATGTAGCTAAAACTTCTTATTATCCTTTTCCTTCACTTGCACTTTTGTAGCCCCTTATTTTATTCCACTCACAAGGAGAAAGGCCTTTGGCTTTAGGGTCTTATTACCTATTTCATGCTGGCAATTGATGTAAGAAGGAAATGAAACATAAAAGTAACCTTAATTTTAACATGTATGTTGTTACACAATTCAAGCATGAATCTTTTTATGGAACCCCTAGAGAAAATGTTCACCTTATAATATCATTGAGAAGCAGAGTGTGGAACCTATATTTATTGGTGGCGTGATCTATTACTAACATGCTGTGAATGCTCTGCAGAAAAGAATCTTGAATGGGTCAATGTATCATGCTACAAAATTGTCTATAATGGGCTGAGATTAACCATGTAATTGCATACAGAGCACAAGAAATCTTGCAGCTTTAACTTCTTCTATTGCCATGTAATCATAAGGACATTTATTTGTGTATCTTGACAATGTGCTATATGCAATGGATATGTCAGTTTCAGATAGATAATTATTCATAGCTTTGACATGCAAATGAGTGCATATAACACATGATCTCGCCATATGGCAAATGCTTGCTTTGAACTCTTTTTTCTAGCAAGAATGTAGCATCCAACAAGACATATTCTGCAGGAATTGTCTTAGCAGTATTTTTAGATGGGCAGACTCTAACAATAGTTTTTCTTAGAGGAAGGAATGCACCATAAAATAGAAGCGCATCCAACTTTGATACCTCTTCAACCTAGCTTTAGCTTTATGTCAATAAATAAAGTACAAAGAACACAAGGAATTAAAGAATAATGACAAAATGAATATATTGCAAACCCATTGCACACCAAACATAATAATTTTTGGCTTTTTATATGAGTTTTGCAATCACCTCACTATGTTTTTATGCCCTAGAGAAAGAAATTGTTGATCGCAAAAATGTTATTTAAACAAAAGTTGAGCTGAGGTTGAAGTTGCCTTTATTTTGGGATTTCTTGCCGCAATAAAATCTTTGCCAATGTTATTCTTCATTAAGATTGCCAAAAAGAGTGTTAGTTTCTCAAAACAACATTATGCTTCTTAGGACATGGTCATCGCTAATATAGAACCAATTTTAGAATATTGCAATGATCAAAACTGCTTATAGCTCTGCAATTTTCTTCCTTCTTGGGTATTGCAATGATCAACAACTGCCTATAGTTCCGCAACCTTCTTCCTTCTTGGGTTTACAAATGACTCCCAACTTATGCCCAGCAACACTGGGCACCATTACTAGTACTTGAATTCTTCTCCATTTTGTATAGGGTAAAGCCTCTCTAGTGCTAATACTTTTTTGATTTACATCTTTAAACCTTCTATGTGTATTACTAGCTCTAATGATCATTCTTTTTCCTCTTATCCATTCACTGAGATCTGTATCTTCATTGGCATTCCTTTTCCTTATGTATATAATTCCTGTTTGCTCACAATTTCATTTGGCATCATATCAAACCAGTAATGGGAAGTTTACGCGCAAATCTTAAATTGCCTCCGAACTTTGAATTACCGATTAAAATTCTAACGCAAACCCAACTGCCTAGCCTTCTTCCCAACCCTGCAGTTCTGCTAGTTTCTTTTTTTTTCCACAGAGCTCCTAGCTACTGCGGATGTAATAGACGTCTTATTGGAGCTTCGGTGATGGCGCTTGGCATGTAATTCGTGGCGGTTGGCGTGTAAACGACGATAGGGATGTGCTAGAGTGTTGTTAGCCCTGTAAATAGTGGCGATGGTGATTATTTTGGTGTTTTGTGCAGGCATTTCTTACTTTCTTCTTCAGTGATGCTTGCATGGCTGCGGGACTTGTTTCTTAGCATCTTGGCGACCTTTGTAGCGAAAACTTACTGGCCGATCTTGGCCGATCTTTCCTGTGAGACTTTGTTGGCCGTTTTTTGTTTGGGGCCGATTCTTACTTATATTTGGTCTTAAGGGATATCTAACCGATCTTAGCGAGTTTCGGTCCGAATTTAGATTTTTGGCCTATCTGTGATGATTTTATCCGAGTTTGCCCGAGTTTATCTTATCTTTAGCTGAGTTTATACAATCTTTGGTGATCTTTTGGTCGATCTTTGGTGATATTTGTTGATCTTTGTCTGATCTTAGCCGCTTAATTCTATTGCCGAATTTAGAGATTTCTGTAGTCTGTTGTGAATTTCAAGATAAGATTTATAAATTGTGGCGTGAATTTCTGTAAACTGAAAATTCGTGTAAATGGTATAAATTGAAATTAACCTGAAGGTTGAGGTAAAATTATCAGAACTAATTTGACATCAAATTAAAGTAATCCCAAGCTGATGTGTATTACACATATAAGAAATGTTGAAGCAAATTTATTGATATCAAACTCAGCAAAGTCAACACCACAATAACAGATGGAAGTACATAATGGCAAGATAGGCACAATCATAATGGCTCCAACTTAATACAATAACAGATGGAAGTACATAATGGCAAGATAGGAAGCACATAATGGCTCCAACTTAATACGAGTTCCAACAGATAGAACAGAGCTAAACACTGGCAAAACGCACACAAATTATTAGCAACAAGCAAAAAAAAAAAGGGAAAAAAAAAGAAAAAGAAAAAATGATTGTGGAAGTTTTCAGCGTTATCCAATATACCTTATAAGTAAATTCTCTAGAGTGTGGCAAATTTCCTCGAAAGACGGTCTTTGTGACCCATCTGTATGCCAGCACCTCTCTAGCATTGGATGCTTGCATGGCTGCGGGACTTGTTTCTTAGCATCTTGGCGACCTTTGTAGCGAAAACTTACTGGCCGATCTTTCCTGTGAGACTTTGTTGGCCGTTTTTTGTTTGGGGCCGATTCTTACTTATGTTTGGTCTTAAGGGATATTTGGCCGATCTTAGCGAGTACCGAATTTAGATTTTTGGCCTATCTGTGATGATTTTATCCGAGTTTGCCCGAGTTTATCTGATTAGCTGAGTTTATACAATCTTTGGTGATCTTTTGGTCGATCTTTGGTGATATTTATTGATCTTTGTCTGATCTTAACTGCTTATTTCTATTGCCGAATTCAGTGTATGAATTCCGTATAGTTTATTTCAAGATGGATTTAGCAGTGGTATTACGTGAAGTTTGGGATAAGAATCAACAAGTTCTACTTCTGGCAGTAATGTTTGATGTTTGTCGCAGTTTTATCCTTTTGTGGTAGTCTGTTTGATCTTTTGTGGCAGTGTAATCTGTTTTGACAAAAACTCTGTGACAGTGAAAAACCTGCTTATCGGGTTGCACATTTTGCGCCAGGCTCAGGCTTGATCGAACCATATGTGCATGTATTTGCACATTTTGGTGTATCCATTGTTTATACGTGATAATTCAATGGTTTGACAATGGTTAAAACTTAAAAAAAAAATAAGAAAGAACACCATTTAGTATATCTATTCAATATCCTTATTTAATCATAGCCAAAACCTTATTAAAAGCGTGCATAAAAAACATAAAAGTGACCCCTTGTTATTATGCTAGATATTGGTGTGTATTTTTTGAAACAAATCAAGGGCATCCTTGAACTGTCCGTGCTGAACATTTATAGCAACCATAATATCCCATGATGCAATATCTCGTCTTGAAATTCTCTTAAAAAAACTCTATGCATCTCTAAGCTTCCACACTTCCTGTACATATTAAGAATAACATTGTACACGACATCACATTCCAGCCCGTAACCTACAATACTCTTGTGGATTTTAATGCCGTCTTGAAGGGTTGTATTCCCAGCACACGCATCAAGAACGTTCAAAAATGTCACCCTATCTGGTCTCACGCCTTCAACCTCCACCTGATTATATAGATTAAGTGCCTCACAATCATCCCCCTATTGTGCATAAGATCCAACTATTGTATTCCACGAGACAACACTTTAGTGAGGAATTTCATCAAATATTATGCGTGCCTCCTTCAAATATGCACAGAATGATAGGGCTAGGGATGCCATAACATGCTTTCAATGCATGTGCTTCGCTGGTATACATCCAAATTCTGTAACAGTTGCTAGCTCCCTTGATGCTATAAACACACTAGGAGTGAAATTGGGAATACTTATTCATGCCTTAACTATTGTTTTGGACTGTCATGATCAGTGCATATGCGCACAATAGCTATAGTGAGGAAGCTCTTGAGTTATTTAGAAAAATGCTTCAAAATGCCCTAAGCCAAACGCAGTCACTTTCCTTAGCATTTTGGAAGCCTGCTGCAATTTAGCATCACTTGAAGTGGATACAATGATTCATGCATACATTTCTAGAGTTCACTTTGAGATTGATGAGAATGTGAGTACTGCTCTTATTGATATCTACGGCTTATGGACGCCTTGGGGATTGTTGCTTGCCTGTGTTTAACAGAATGTGTAAGTCGGATCTCGTCTCATTGACAACTATGATTGCAGCATGTTGCTAGAAGGGACAGGCTAAAGAGGTTCTTCAAATGTTTAAACGGATGACTGACATTGTGTTTGCATAGTGACCTTATAGACCGTGTAGACCAGCTAGATGAAACAAAAGATTTTGTTAACCAAATGCCTGGTAATCTGCTATTACTTTGAACAACCTTGTTTGCTGCCTTTAAGGTCAAAGGGTCATCTAAAAATGAGTCATCTAAACCAAAATAACGCACCCCATGGAAATTTAAAGTAATTGGCAACTTCTTATTGAATTCTCTTGATTCATATGCGGAAGATAACCCTGCTATAATAATGATGTTCCTGAAATCTAGAGTGCTAGATCCATATGGCCATGGAATCTAAATGCATTAAGATATTCTATCTATATTGCACATTATAATTAGAAAAGGCTGCTAATTATCAATGCGAAGATACCCCCATCTTTAGCATGAAGGCTACATGCACAATTACTTATAAGGGCACATCCTTTAGGCCAAATTGCAAGCTCTTGAGTTTTACAATGTATTTGCTATTTCCAAGACGAAAGACACCACAAGGCACCCAAAATTAAAACACTACATGGTTTTTTCCATGGTTATGACTAGAAAACCATTCTAAAAATCAATGCGTGTTTGTGGGTTAATTTCATTAAAAACCATATGCGGCTAAACTAATAGGTTCTCTTGTAAGGTTTGTTAAGGTGGTATTATGGCATGGTAATTTCAAATGGCTTCTTTGTGGAGTTTATCAAAGTGGTATTGCATGTTGGTAAAAAGATGTAGTATAATATAGTATTTTAAAGGTATGGTTTGTCCATGTGGTATAACATAATGGTTCTGGATATGGTTTAATATAGTGCTCTATTCATATGGTTTTATAATGTGGTTGATTATTGTGGTAAACTAGCATGGTTAAATCATGGTAAACGCACATGATTTGCAATATGTTTGTATTAAATTAGCTTCATTGTTATTAGTTATAAACCAATAATGATAACCAATGAAAACCAATAAGGTTCTGTTGTTTGGAGCATTTCATGTTCGTAGATTAAAATCATTAAGGATTGTGGATGGTTTCTTATATATATCAATATTTATTTGTTTTTTGAAGCATTTCAAGTTAGTAGATAAAACCATTAAGGATTGTACATAACGGCTAGGTCACTGCCAATAGCAACAAAAAATAGCGAGCAAGGGGATTTGAACCCCAACCATTTCCAAAACTCATAACCAATGATAAGTTTATTTTGAGAAGTACATACAAAACAGATAAAATAGCAAACATGGAGTACAAGTAGAGATACAAAGTACTAACCTTGCAAGTACTTAAATAAAGTATTGACCTTGCACTTGTATTCTAATATCAGACACATATTAATACAGTTTAAATCGAACCAATTCTAGTTCCCTCTGGTGATGCAACAAGGCCTTGAAAAATAAACCTACTTTCATCCTGATATGGATATCAATAAAAGAAGTGCGCTTGGTGATGGAACAAGGGCCTGAAAATTACATCTGCCTTCTGAATCCTGATATGCATACCAAACAATAGGGTGGTCCACTAGCTATCTAAAGTGAGAAACTCTAAACTACTCAAGGAAGCTAAAAAAGCATGGTATAGAAAATAAGAGATCCAGAGGCAAATACCTGTCAAAGCTTGGAAGAGCACCCTCCAAGTAAAATCATCTTTGGCTCATTGGCAATGAGAGCACAATGTGGCAAAATTTTAGGGAAGACATCTGCTTCTTGCCATGCATATTGGCAATGAAAATAGCATAACATATCAGCAAAAACGCTGTCATAATGGTTAAAAAGCAAGTTCTTGTTCTCCAACTCTAAGGGGCTGCATGGAGTATGGCAGTAACAGTAACAGGTCTTCTCAAAGATTAAAAAAATGGTAACCTGGAGCAAGGATGGCATTAAATAGAGGAATCAAACCCTCAATTTTAGATGGTAATGACAATGCCAAAGATCATCCGGAACCACTTTGATAGCCTATATGTTATGGGGATCGGAGGAAGTACACAAGGAAGTATCACGATCACGAAGATAACTCAATAAGAAAAAAAACAAGAACTAATCATGCGTAAAACATCGTTTAGATAAATTACCGGGATTTTTGAAACGAAAAACAGCCTTCCCTCTAATCCATAGTCCTTAAGCACATTGTCCAATGTTTCACGCATGGCTACTCTTCTCCCCTCGTAATCATCTCGTCAGAAAGAGCCGAAATGGATCTTCTAGGATACAAGTGAGACAACAATCACATCCCGTAAGTTTGGGTCCACCGTTAATACTGATCAATGATTAGACATTGTTAATAAATGTAGGAATCAATATACATGAAAACGATGTTCAGATACCTAGATGAATAAAACTTGTTTTTAAATGATCATTTAAAATCGTAAATTTGAACATAAAAGACTAACATACCTTAATGGTAAGGTGACCGGAACGTAAAAACTAGACTTTCATCATTTGAGCAGCTGTGACAATGCATAAAGTCTGGCTCTAAGAAATAAAGAGCTTTGGTCTCCAATATTCTATGTAAAGATAAACTTAGAGGTGAAATGGAGTTTGGAGCACGCCAAAGATGGCTATTCCGAAGGATCAAGTTTGAAAAACTTACTGGAATACCTCTACGAGGGCTTCAACAAAGAAACTCCGGGCTTCATTGGTGCAAGAAAGCATTTCGTCCTTCCGAAAATCTCTCACAAATAAATGTGTCCACGTATACATGATTTTGATAGAACATGGAAATAATGGGAATGGAATAAAGGAAAGAATGGCCGATAGTTCCTCGCCTTGATCTGGACTGTTTGCCATGCCTTGGAAAAATAGCAACATGGGATTTCTATGTCCTACAGCATGGTGCCCATTACATCGGAACTAAAAAAGCTTTAGAGCTTGACCTTATAAGCACAGAGAAAAGAAAAAAAAACAGCGAGACATGGTTAGTACAAAGAAATAGCGGGGAAGGATAGCATACCATTTGTATCTCGGGATCCACTTAGTTTGGTATTAACTAATAACTCCCATTCTGAGCAACGCATGTAAAAAGAGAGAAAAGCTCGGTCCTCGAAAAAAATTGTGTGTTGGCAAAAGGTTAAGTAAACCATAAACGCTCTACAAATCGGCATTCTAGAATCTCCAGGGTTTGAAGATCCATAGGAACAACAAGCCCCAAAACTTCTCAAAAGCAAGATTCATAAGAAAGATTCATAATGCAAAGCGCCTTGGCATACCGGAACAAGCTAGGATACTCCTCACGCCCCTCGACCTGGCTTTGGGATGAGTGCATTCTATGAAGACGTGAGCTTGACTTTGCATATAAGAGAATAGCTTTGGCCGCCATGGACCATGGTCGCAAAATTCAAAAATGAAAAGGTCCTCCACGGTGGGAGTCTCCTCAATTCAATTTGCCATAATGAGACAGCTGGTACTCGCGAGCATACATGAGTAAAGATTCAATAGCGGTTCAAATCTCCTTTACCTTGTTTATAAGTGTCAAATTTCCCTTGTTTTTTTTTATTAGGTTTTTCGCCATATTTTCTTCTGCCATATTTTCTTCTGGTGAGATAGATAGATAGATAGATAGTATTTTAACGTCACACCACTAGGCAGCATCCAACTGGACATGTGACCACACACCACACTACATTGCTTAGTTGGGCCCTGCCCCCAACCACTTTACATTGCGTCTGTGGGTTCAAGATGAAGAAGATTTATCGCAGCTAGATGGAAGATGGAGGTGTAATGTCCAGTTGTAACCGCGACTAGAGGCAGTAGGAGTGGAAGCACATTGGACGAATGATGCATGTTCAATGAAAGATTTAATTCCAACTTGGAAGAACAGCAGAAGCACAGTGTAAGTGTATATTTTTTCCGTGTGTGTATGCTAGGAGCGAAAAAGGGCACAGGTTTAAGGATTTGAAGACCAGAGTTGTCCTTTGTGCAGTTCTATAAACCCTGCCTTCAGTTTCAGAGCAAAAGATTGGCAAGGATCCCACCCCGGCCTAATTCTTGCTCGATCGGCGAGATGAAATACACTTTGCACCGCAAGAAAAAAAAAGAATGACATGGTTGTAGTTTTAATTAGCAGTTCGGGTAGATGTGTTGGGCAAAGAGACTGCAACAATAGAGCAGGAAATCATAGTCTATGGCGTAAGAAACAGGCTACGGCAAATTGAAGCAAACAAAAAAGAGAGATAAATTTTGCAATGGTGAATCGAAATAAGCAAGCTACTTGGGAAACAAGCTCGAAAACCATTGCCGCTAGATGGAAACTAAAGCTTAGCTATGGCATGACTCGGTTGGCACTATATGGTGACCTTTCATGATGTGAAGAATCCAAATTTACTTCCAGGTTCACATGTTTGGCTCTATGAAGCCAATTCAGAATAGAGAAACCTATTATTAGGCAAAGTATCGTGACCCTTCATACTTTGCAGCAACGTGATCCTTGAATCCATCTATCTATATTTCAGGTGTGGTAGATCCTAATGAATCAGTTGGCATTTCATTAGTGACTTATGCCATGTTCGACCATCCCAAACCATGTCTCTTCACAGACATTTCTGTGATTCTTATATTGCTTGCCTGACCAGTTTGAGTCTTGAAGGATATGTTATGTTCCTTGTTAAATATGATATATCGTTCTTTCTAGCCTCAAAACCTCAAAACCTCAAATGGAACTATCCCAATTTCATATAATAATCTGGCGCCAGGGTGGAATTCCTTACCTCAAGTTCCTTTGCTTGGAAGTGTTTAATTAGTCTTTTCGCTTTTATCTATTTAGTTGTCGATGTGTTGCACCATGACATCTCTACTCTATACAACATTGCAGGTGTCACTGTCATATTGAACATAATATGTGTTTTTATTCCCCAGACCGTTATTGCATTCTCTATTGCCATCTTTAGTGACGTATGCCATGTTCGACCATCCCAAACCATGTCTCTTCACAGACATTTTTTTTTATTCTTCTATTGCTTGGCTTGCCAGTTTGAGTTTTGATGGATATGTTATGTTCATAGTTAAATATGATATTGTTCTTTCTAGCCCCAACATGTCAAATGGAACCATCTCAGTTTCATATAATAATAATGGCGCCAGGGTCGAATTCCTTACCTCAAGTTCCTTTGTTTGGAAGTGTTTTATGAATAATAGTGAAATTATACGACAAACAACAATCATTTTAAAACATGATAATATGAAAACTAGCATAACTAACCACCGTGGCATTTAAATTTGTATAGAAACCACGTCTTAAACTACTTCAACTTTGCGAGAACAGAAAATCAACATAAAGAACCATTGCCATATTTGAAGTGGTGTTGAAAATCTATGATACAAACCACTATCGATTTAATAAACCATGCCACATTAGAAAACCAACATGAATGACCACCACTGATGCTAGAAACCATGTAACAAACCACTATCATTTTCAATAAACCACGCTATACCAAAAAATCAACATAAATAACCATCTACTATTTATAAAAACCACTATATTATGTGGCTTTTATTAAGAAAGAATTTTTTAGCATAAAAAACCACATCTATAGTGGTTTTTGGTGGTTTATTATGGTGGTTAAATTTTTGGTTGCCTTGCCACACCAATAATGGCAAGTTAACGTGCAATTCTTTAATGTCCATATTATTTTTCAATGAAATTCAAGCCTTTGCAGGCATACTGGTACGCTCTGATATAAAAAAAAAAAAAAAAAAAAACCTTAAGAAGGTTGCCGCCGAAATACAAATTACTAGGATTAAAATACCCACACAAACCCATTTTCCTAGCCTTCTTCCCAACCCCTCAGGTTACGCTAGTTTTCGCTCCCTGGCTCTGCATGGATGTAGTAGACGTCTTATTGGAGCTTCGGTGATGGCGCTTGGCATGTAATTCGTGGCGGTTGGCGTGTAAACGACGATAGGGGTGTGCTAGAGTGTTGTTAGCCCTGTAAATAGTGGCGATGGTGATTATTTTGGTGTTTTGTGCAGACATTTCTTACTTTCTTCTTCAGTGATGCTTGCATGGCTGCGGGACTTGTTTCTTAGCATCTTGGCGACCTTTGTAGCGAAAACTTACTGGCCGATCTTTCCTGTGAGACTTTGTTGACCGTTTTTTGTTTGGGGCCGATTCTTACTTATGTTTGGTCATATCTGGCCGATCTTAGCGAGTTTCGGTCCGAATTTAGATTTTTGGCCTATCTGTGATGATTTTATCCGAGTTTGTCCGAGTTTATCTGATCTTTAGCTGAGTTTATACAACCTTTGGTGATCTTTTGGTCGATCTTTGGTGATATTTGTTGATCTTTCTCTGATCTTAGCCGCTTATTTCTATTGCCGAATTCAGAGTATGAATTCCGTATAGTTTATTTCAAGATGGATTTAGCAGTGGTATTACGTGAAGTTTGGGATAAGAATCAACACGTTCTACTTTTGGCAGTAATGTTTGATGTTTGTCGCAGTTTTATCCTTTTGTGGTAGTCTGTTTGATCTTTTGTGGCAGTGTAATCTGTTTTGACAAAAACTCAGTGACAGTGAAAAACCTGCTCAGTTTTGTGGCAATGTAATCTGTTTAATGATAAACTCTTGTGAAAAGCTCTTGAGAAATATTTGAGCTGATAAACTTTGTTGTGAATTTCTTCAAAGCCTTGTGAATTTCTGTAAACTGTTGTTGTGAACTTTGAGGTGATAAACCTTGTGGTGAAATTTCTGTAGTCTGTTGTGAATTTCAAGATAAGATTTATAAATTGTGGCGTGAATTTCTGTAAACTAAAAATTCGTGTAAATGGTATAAATTGAAATTAACCTAAAGGTTGAGGTAAAATTATCAGAACTAATTTGACATCAAAATAAAGTAATCCCAAGCTGGTGTGTATTACACATATAAGAAATGTTGAAGCAAATTTATTGATATCAAACTCAGCAAAGTCAACACCACAATAACAGATGGAAGTACATAATGGCAAGATAGGAAGCACATAATGGCTCCAAATTAATACAATAACAGATGGAAGTACATAATGGCAAGATAGGAAGCACATAATGGCTCCAACTTAATACGAGTCCCAACAGATAGAACGGAGCTAAACACTGGCAAAAACGCACACAAATTATTAGCAACAAGCAAAAAAAAACGGAAAAAAAAAAAAAGAAAAAGAAAAAATGATTGTGGAACAGCTATACCTTATAAGTAAATCCTCTAGAATGTGGCAAATTTCCTCGAAAGACGGTCTTTGTGACCCATCTGTATGCCAGCACCTCTCTAGCATTGGATGGAATCTCTCTGGAACGGAATTTAAAGATGGTCGCAATCCCTTCTTCAGGTCGATAGAGAAAGCATTTATTTTCATGAACTGATGTGGTTTAATTTGATCAAAAATTTGAGCAAATGGTTTTTCTCCAGTCAAGACATGATAGCATGTCATGCCATAACTATAAACATCAGTTCTTCTGGTATACTGGTCACTGTCAAATATTTCTGGAGACATATATTCATATGTTCCTCTTCCAACAGTGTTCTAAACTTTTGCCGTCTCAAATTTGGTCTTAGCCAATCCAAAATCTGCTATTTTAGCAAGGATAAGCTCATCCGCAGGATTTTCACACTTTGCATGTAAACACTGAAGGGACAGCATGATATTTTGGGGCTTAAGATCACGGTGAACCACATCGTTATCATGGAGGAATGCCATAGCTTTCGCAACTTGAAGCATTATGTCAAGCGCCACCTTCTGTGACAACCGTCTTTTCTTGATTAGTTCTGATAAATCCACATCCATTAGCTCCATGATGAGACAAGGATTCTCCTTCTCTCTCTCAGAATGACCAACTAAACGCACTACGTTTGGATGCCTTGCAAAAGCCAATGCAGATAATTCTTTCCTGAAAATCTCATCCTTCACACCTTTAAATGACTTTAGCGCAAATGGTTGCTGCAGCCATTCTGTTTCATATACTGCTCCATTTCCACCATTCCCGAGAAACTTTCCAAGCTTTAACTCTTTATAAGGTATGAAAGAGACTTCTAGGAAAGAATCTGCAACATTTTTATGTTGGAATCTGTTATACAAAAAGACTGCTAATTTACCGTCTGGTTCTCCTCCCTTGGAAGCTTTTTGCAAAGTTTGAAGCAGATCTTTCCCATCTAATTCTGCAGCTAAGCTTAATTCTTGCCCTTTTAACTCTTGTTGCTGCCATGAACTTTCGAGATTTCTCCCTTCATCAATGTTAGTCTCAATTACCAAGGAATTAATAAGACGGACATATTTACAGATATCCTTCTGAATTGCACAAAATGTGATCCTGTTTTCTTCATCAACTGCAGCCTTGAGCAAGCACCCATGTCTTTTGCATTCCACAAACAAAATCCACACTTTATATATCGAGATGATCAGCTCCTTTAAAATGTGACTTGATGCCTGAATATCCATGCCTGTACGGCACCATACATCCATGCATTTGACAACAAAGTCAATTGTATTGATAAGGAATTTGCATTGATTATTGCATACATTGATGGTGGTCAACAAGCTTTGGAGATGCTTATCTATTCTCTGAATATGCGATTTTATCTCCTCAATGCTGTTGAAATCGCGCAATTTGAAAGGAAGGTCTCTAGTCCCGTGTAGGATGCAGGAATTCGCAAGGTTGTTATTCATTCCTGAAAAATGTTTCACATATAAACAACTCTTTAACTAGCAACCTATTTTGACATAAGCTAGCAACAAAACAGACAATCAAAACTTACCATTAACAATTTGAGCATCAGGACTCGTCACCTTTTTTATCGTTTCCATAAACACGACCTTGCTACGTTCAGGCCCAAATTCACTCACCAAAGTGAGATATGCACTCTCTATAGTGCGATATGCAGAGTCTTGGATCAGTTTGCTACCTTCCAGCTCAGATTCGTTCACCGGATATGCAGAGGCTTCAATAACATCATTCAGGATGCGTTTGCTACCTTCTATTCTAGTGCAATACGCAAAGGCTTCAGTATCCACATACAGGAAAGAGATGGCGCCTCAAAAAGCTCAAGTCATTGCATATTTCAGGGAAGCTTGGTCGCAAACTAGGATCGGGATTCAAGCACCTATGCAACAAAGGTTTTAAGTACAAAGGACAACATTCGTCCAATATTTCGTAGTACATGTGATTTCTTTTCTCCAAGTTTTGTGTATTCAATACTTCACTTGAATAATATCTACTCATATCAGCACCTAGGATTGTCATAAATGTTACCCCAAAAGAGTAGACGTCAACCTTCCTGGAGTAAGAATCATCTGATAGCATTTCCGGTGCCATGTAGACTAGTGTACCTCTCATATTTGTCTGAGTCCTCGCAGTATCAAATGAATCTTTGGATATTCCAAAATCTGCCAGCTTGGCAGTAGAGAATTGCCTAGACCAAGAAGAATCCAATGAAGAATTCAGTAAAATATTGCCAGGTTTTAGATCCCTGTGCACTATGTTAATATGGTGTAGATATGACATTGCCTTAGCAACTTGATACATGATATCTACTGCCTCTACAACTGAAATTTTAAGTGATCTTTCGACCCTTTTGCGTAGGTCAGTCTGCAGCATCTCCATAAGTATTGACTTGTCAAAATAGCCTATTACTTTAACAATATTAGGATGGGAAACTTGAGAAAGCACTCTTTGTTCATCATACATATCATACATGCTTTGAAAAGTCTTTAGTGCTAGCACCTCACCCATCCATTCAACCTTCATTACCGCACCATAACTACCAGCGCCTATAATATCCTGTGTGGTGATGTGATCAGAATTTATAAGCGGTGGCTCATTTCCAGGTATCCCATATCTACTCTTCAAATAGCCCAACACGCCATCTTCCGGCCTGTTGAGTACGTGTTCCTTCAGATGCTTGAGGTCTTCAGAGGCATTCTTACGTAGTTCTTCTGAACTTTCAAAAGTATTCTGATTATTTAGCGTCCTGCCCAATATGGATAGTATATATTGAAGTAAGCTATCAAGGTCCTCTACAATGCACATAAGTTCGGTGGTAATCTCGCCCAAAAGAGCCCGACGTTTCCAATTGCTCTTTCCACAAGAGTCTACAAGACTTAATCCATTCTCCAGACAGCGGACCAGATATATCATAGCCGAACTACATAACCAAATGTGAGGATGCTTTAGATTCTGCCACTCTATTAGATACTCAGCCACTTGACGCATACGTTTAGTCAGAGAAGCACACTGTTTGGGATTAATGGATACCTCTTTTTCAGATCTATCTAATTTTGAGCAGATTTTAAGGCCCTGCTGGCATGTAGCTATGAAAATCTCAAAACTTTTCAGTCTAAGCAAAGGTGAGATTCTTACATTTCGCAGTTCCATACGGATATCTTCGGCAATTGTTGTCGATCCTATTGCCCTCAAAATTTTCTCTACTTCATCTGGTTCAAGTGGAACTGATTCTTCCTTTGTAGCACTGTTGTTACCCATTTATTTTTGCGCAAATACTAGTGATTGGCGCAAATGCGGAAGTCCTTTTTGGATTGCAAGTCTTTGAGAATCTCAGCGCCCTGTAATTTTCCTGCTCCCACCGGATTTGGGGTGATGGGATTCGTGAAATTTCCAACTTCCGCAGATTTGAACCGGAGAAAAAAAATCTGTGCTTGCAAAGACCGGCCGTCTAGTGAATTTCATTAACTTTAGGTGAAAATAAAAGCATCACAACTGCCCTTTGACTTCGTCTATGCCATAGCTGTTCACAACTGTTAGATTAAAAATGTCTCAAATGTTAGACTAAAAGATCCAATATAATAAATAATACAAAAAAATTTCTTCCCCAACTAACTGCTGTGAAAGATGTTCTTGAAATACAAAAAGGGGTTTTTACATCTTTGGGATGGTGTGAAAGGTGTTCTTGAAAAGGCTTAGCCGCGAACATTTGCCGCGAACATTTCTTTAGTTCAAACTTGTGCAATTGGACCCACTATTAATGTCTAATGTTTGACAATACAATGCTCTTTAGAACTACATTAAGAATTATTTATAGTCAAAGAGTTGGGCACTTCAATTGTGGAGGCACTTATTTGTTCATATATGAGATATAAATTTGATAATCTAATTTCTAATGTTTGCCCTAGTATTTGCAAATTATTTATAGTTGAAAATTGCAAGGTATTACTTGAAAGCTAAGGACCTTAGGCTGTAAGAACGAAACTATGTCCGTGAAAACTCAACAACTACTTTTGGCATTATTTTTTTTTCCATAAATATTGGAATGGATAGGGCATTTTTCCAATCAGTTACATGGCAGCTTTTATTAGCAGCAAGAAGAGCTCGATAGGACATGCTGTAGTCTAGCCAAATAGGAATATTCAACCTTAAGGACAATACTTTTTATTCATTGGAGCAAATTTGATTCTTCATTTCTTTTTGCTTGACCATAGGTCAGTGGATAACTAGAATACCTGCTTGCATTCCCAGACATAAATGTGTTTCCTTGATCTTCCATCCATTGCACTCACACCCTGGAATCTCCCGTGGTTGGACATACCCTTTCAAAGTTTTGTTGTCATAACTCAGACTTTCGGTTTCCTACATTAGTCACTACTTTGTCTTAACCAGACAATACGACATGCTGTTCTGTCGCTTGTTAACATATATGATTTGTAAGGCCCGAGGTCGCTATGTCTGGTAAGTTATAATTCACTTTTACATATCTTATTTGTGACAGCTGAACTCCATATGCCACTATCTTAAAACATACGTGGTGCTACGTCTTCCTCTTTCCTTCAGAATATAAGTGAGGACATATACTGGGAAACCCTTACTAGCTAAGGCAGATCTACATGATTGCGGCACAAAGCAAAGGCCTTATTCAGGCTTTCATGTGCTTCACAAATCTGACTCTTGCTACTAAATGGGTGCAGTTCTACTGGTTCTAGCAACAGAACATTTGGAGCGCCTTCTACGAACATTTGGAGCGCCTTCTATGGATCACTGGCCATGAGTGTGCCTGGATTTACTGCATATAGCTTATTAAACAGCTTCCCACTAGTGCCCTAATCTATACTTTATTATCAAGGAAGCCCCAAAGCTTCATAGTATTTGAAAGTGGACTATATATGAAGAACACTAAGTAGGTGAAATCACCTCATTGCTCGCCGAAATTACACCTTCCATAGGTGTATACATAGTTACGACCTTTAAAAGTTATTGCTTTACTTCTCTAAATTCAATCCAAGACTAAGAATCATTATGTGTGAAGAGTATGGATGTCATTTACCTCACTGATTCCACCCCCTGTGATAGGAACCCAAATGCACAAGTTGATAGCAGGGCCCTAAGTGTATCCGTAGGAGATTTATTGCCGTTGACAATTGACAGAAAGCTCGATGATATAGAAAACTATAGCATTGTCAAATTTCATATTCATGAACAACGAAGCCCAGTATTTCAAAATTCGCACAAGAGATTCAGATCCCCAGTACAGCAACAACTAAAATGAAATCTGTAAGATTTCATCTGGCTGCGAGCTCATTTATCACGCATGCGGCAGAGGCTTTTAATAACCTGGTGACGAAATACAGCATAACTTAGCAAATGAGGCTGGAGGAAGGTAGGTGGACAAAGTAGAGAAGATTGGCATACAAATCGACCTGCATATGGCCCTGAATCAGCCATATTTCTATGCTGTGAATCAGTCTGATTTGCCAATGAAATATAATGAACATGCAGAGATATTTCAAAATGCATACCTGTCCAGTCTCATCACTAGAAATAACGCACGATGCTTCACTTGCAATAGAGATGCATTGAGTTGCAGGCTTGTGAACATCTAAGACACAAAAACGCTGAAAACCAGTAGAGACTAAGGAGATCTCTGCCAATCATGTCGCTATATGAAGACATGCATGAAGTATACTTAGAAATGCTCTGTTTCTACTGAATTGATCTGGCTCTCTTGCCAGAGAGTCTGGTACATACAGAAGAATCTGGATCTGCTCAATAAACGCCTGCATTTTGCTTTAGCTCTGCGTGTCAGTTAACATAATGCGCAGAAGGAATAAATCTACTAGCACGTTTTTTAAAGAATATCCGATGTGATCACCATTTTGAAGTTAATCCTCTTGAAACATTTAAAGTACCTCCAAAAGCTAGGCATTTGCTTCAGCTGTGCATGTCAGTTCACATAATGCGCAAAAGGAATAGATCTACCAGCACGTTTTTCAAGAAGATCTCCATTGATTGTTATACATCACATGATTTACTCCCTGAGTGGCATTTGGCTACTTACGTCTGCTCTTACACCACCTTTGGTTTCATTGTTGTAAAGAAAGAACACCCATTGTTTATCTGCATCCAAATATAGACCAAGAACACCATACCAGTTCTTCCTTTTGCCTTTGTCCACTATCATTTAAATAAGGCACTAGTCCTACTTGCGCTTGATGAGAGCTCTATCAGACCATTTTAAAAGCTTTTATCCTGGATATCAACAAGTATTTCTTGTTACTCTGAGAGCACAACTTAGGATGGCCAAACAATCAAACGTTTCTAGCCTCCTAGGCGTCCTAGCACTCTGTTGCAAACAACCCATGTGTTAAAAACATCTCAAGAAAGTTGGACATGCAAAAACAAAATCTGCACTGCCTACCTTAAATCTGCAGTAATCATTCAAAAAGGATGTCTACCTCTGATTCCCATCCCCACGCCTTAGCAGCCACAAACCAGACAACAGACTAGAAACTTCCAGCTCTGTTCAGATCGCTCTCTTCATTACAGTCCAAATTGAGGTGCATAAATATAACAATAAAGTACTATGTCTGACACTGTCTTCTAGTGCAATGATTTATCTAACTTCTAGCTTGTATACCAAAGAATCCACAAACCTCTCCCAAGAGTTTAATAAGCTAGTGAATAATCCTCCACCATTTGGCACCTTCTACCATAAGCATTCTCGTCAATGGTACACATACTAACCATCCTTTGGAATTCATCAAATTAATAGAGTGTCCTGCCCTTGCCTGTCTGCAAATTACTACTTCCCCATCTAGCCTCAAAACTTAGCAAGTCAACAGGCAGAGCTACATCTATACCCATCATATAGAACACGCACAAAATACTCTGAATCTTCTTCTGTAGTCCATGGTTCCAGTGATATATATGACACATAGGAGGGCCATGAAGGCCACGGTGAACCTAGCGCAACTGCATCCAAATAATCATATGCAGAATGAAGGACCTAGCTTAAATTATCCAGGCTACATATATCTAGCTTACCTGATAATGGCACAATTGTTGCATCATGACCAGCTGGATCTCCTAATATGCAAACTTCCAAAGCCTGTTGCAGTGATGGAAAAGAATTTGCCATAGCCATTCCTTCCTCATAGCTCAAATTCTGCACTAAAAATTCAAGCCAAATCACGGCCAAGTTTTTCGGATTGGGTATAAGAATCAGTTACCTATATCTCAGTATGCCCTATTCGGAGCTCCAGCCATGAAAGAATGCATTATCCCAATTACGGATTCCTTAAACCTGCAAACATGCATTGATGGCCCAAACAGAGTAATAAAACGACAATACAGCTGAACCACGCTCCAATATAGAACCAATCAAAGTAGGTAAATTGAATAATATGGATATTTTGCCACAACTGCCTGTTTCTGAAGAGCCTGAGGTACCTGGGTAGGCCAAATCCCGGAAGGAGCAAAAATTCTAGCATTACTACCACCTTTTTAGCAATGAATAGAAAGAGTTACCCTTCTACAGCACAGTCCGGCACCCCTATCCTTATAGCCACCCAGCTGATGCGAGGTGTGATCGATTGGACATCCTTTCTCGTCCACCTGATGCCATCTATAACCAACTCAATGGCAACCACCATGGTTTCCAGCGGAACTGTTGTTTATCGTGAAAAAAACAAAACAAATTTGCCCATAATCTTGCCATAGCCATAGCTTTTCCATCCGACCACCGTTTAAAAAGATTCAGTTTGGCTTGCATGTAAATGCCTTTGTATGCGGCGCTAGTGGATCTGGCTTCCTTGTAGAGGAAGAAAGTCGAAGACATTGTCGGTTGCTTGCAAAGGAAGCAATTGGCTCCATTAGAGGAACCCATTGAACGGCAAAGAAGAGACGATGGAGAATGGATGGCCCAGATCAGTGCCCTGGTGACACGAATATTCCAAAGGATTTTTCTATAGCATTTATATATGTTTAGATATTATCTTATATTATAACGTTTCGCCAGAAAGAAGCTGCATCGTGCCCTGGCAAAAAATAAGCATCGTTTTGGGCGAAGTTTATTTGTGGCTTCATTGTCCTGCGAACAAAGCCTTCAGAAGCCATTGCATCAATTCGCACGGGTCCCACCGTGCTACTTTTATTGAGACAGTAGATGGAGCGGCCGCGAATTGCCGCAGAAGCTTGGTGACTACGCCCGCGCCGCCATGTTATTGAAGATGAAAGCCATGCTCTTCCGAGTTGCCCCGCTTTGAGATAGTCCGGAATCATTTTTCGACCTTAGCATTCCATTCCACGCTCCACAACTCTCGCCGCACCATCCGTGCATGACTTGGCATTATACATACTTGAGGTTCTAGATAAACGCCTCGCAATAACCGAGCCCCTCAAAGACACATTATCTAAGCTTGTCTAGTATCATCAATACCGCAAAGGTTTTTCCCTTGAAAACCTTTCGAGGCAGGGGTTTTTTAATCCTAGTAAGTAATGATTGTACTAGCCCATTGTATGGGTCCCATGACCTATTGGTAACCCGTGGGCGTTAAAAACTATTCTATTCTATTCTATTCCTAAATTGGGCGGTCCTGATTTGGTCTAGAAGTTGGATGGCCCGCGGACTCAGTTCTTTTTCTTGTGACCCAACTATCTTCACAATTCATTTTAATCGGCTGCAGGGCATCAGGAGGCTGGGTAGCAAGTCAGAGGTTTTACAAAGGAGGTTTTTGTGATGATTTGGCGATGATTTCCTTAAGGATTCGTTCGTTTTTATGATTGAAAGCTTCTGAATATATTTCGTATCAGTGGTGCTATTACTGTGTTTTTGTGTTTTGGTGCAGGCTAGATTCTCTGCATTCGATGGAGCTCTGCAAAATGGTATTCAGATTCCCTATAGTTGCCAAGTTTTTTTATAAAACAGGGGTACTTGGATGTGTCGCGTTTAACTAAGTTGGACGTTTTTGTAGACAGATTCATTTGAGAAGGCGGAGCTATTCATGCTGTTGTGATGGGATAGTCTCCAGATATGGTGCAAGATTTGTGAGGCAAGATGCATCATCTTATTCTGTATTTACATGTATTTTACCATGTGGTAATCCGTCTAAAACAGCAACCATCTAAGAGTACCATCTAAGAGTTGTGCAAGAGCTTTTGATTGGCATCAGAGCAGAAGCTCGCCTGAATCATGCCTCTCCTGAAGTGCTCTGTCGTTCAACTTTATGATCTGATGTTGCGTTCTCTTCACACTCCATAGTTGTTATCTACACCAAATCTGCCTCTAGCATTCTCGCAGGTAGAAACGGCACCCTAAATAAGAATTCCAGCCATCCCGTTTGTTGAATGTGGATTTCCACAGATCTGAAGATGCATTTATACTTTCCATGTTTTCATTCTTTCTCTTTTTATTTTGTGCAATTTGGATCTTTCTGCTATGATTCCAAATTGTTCGAGATAAAGTTCAGCAATTTTGTTCCAGCACTCAATGATGTGAAAAGGATCTCTGATCTTGCTGCTCCCATAACCATTATTTGTTTTGTGCTTTTTGTTGTATTTTGCTGGCAGTTACCTTATTGATCTGAAAGCTGGAAAAAGCTTTAACCACTTACTGATGTTGACTTGGATTTGTAGATGAAAGCTTTGTATAGCACGACGAATGGATGGAAAGATGTTGTTGGATGGACCTTTTCTTAATTTCCAATGCTTTCTATGTTTGGATTTAAGGCTACTCTTTCAAAATCGGGCTAGACTTGCTCTTTTTGCAGGCCTGTAAAAGTCCAGATTACAGTGCAGATTGTCTTTGCTGAAGATATTCGTGTTCAACAGAGCTACCTTTTTGGCTATTATAAATGGTTAATAGGCCATCATGACCTGCATTATTGTTAAAGAAAGCAGAATGTGTATTGGAGGCTGCCATAAGATCCCCATGAAAGTGAATTTATCGTAGTTCATGAAGTTGTTCATTCCTTGAAGCCAGTTCTTGCGAAAAACCCATAGCATGCATGTGATATTTTAGTAATGCATGTGCATTTTGATCTTTGCCTTGAAATGCATTTTCAACTGCATTTGGTGTCTTTTATCATTAGTCCCTGATGATCTTTTGCGCAAGGCATGCTCATGTTTTTTGTGCATTTTTTAGAATTCAAAGTGCCATGGACATATGACAAAGGAGAAATGCAGGTCAATAGAAGGTTCCACGTGCAATTTGATCAAGCTCTTAGCCCCTACAAGGTAGGTCTTCTATTCCTCCCTTCATGCGCCTTTCAATTTGTTGCCCGCCCGCCCAAATTTGAACATAAAATTTAAAAATCCCACCCGTGATTTGAAACTTGAACTTGCCACCTGTGCAAATTTTAACATAAAATTCAAAATTCCCGTCCGTAATTTGAAATTTGACTGCCACCTGTGCAAATTTGATTTGTCCGCTTCTTTTAAAATTGTACTTTGCATTTAAAGCTTTGTCTTTGTCACTGTTCTCCCTCTTAAAGCGACCATGGTACGACGCAGACGTTTCGCATCGCGTTCAGCTTTCGAATCCGGGCCACTCATTTCACTTGCCGCAGATAAGGCGCTGGCTTTTTCTCAGCACCTACGCGTAAACTTTGCAAGGCACATGCGTTATCTAGCGCTTTTCTTCTTGGCGCTCCACGTAAATCCTGTGATTCTTTGGCGCTTTCTTCCAGCTTTTCAGTCTCGTCCCAAGTTATTCAAGCATTGTGAATTCATATCTCACGAGATCGCCTTGTTTTTCTTTGTTCCATCTATTGCTCCAAAGACAACATACCACTATGGATCTATCTAATATCAAGTAAGTCCACTATTTCGTAGGAATTATGTTCTATTGCTGCCATGTATATAGCGCGGTTCAAATCTTTGAAATTCATACTGCTTGGACACTAAGAACCTTGGTTTCAATTGCAAAGTTGGCATGGGATGCCTTTGTTATGCATGCCCGCTCCTATTGACACATATACAGCAATGGGAGCAAGAATGCATAACATAGGCACCCCGTGTAGTTTTTGTGATGGAGCTAAGCCAAATCGCGCCATGGCGCCATTAATCTGGAATGATGCACTTGGATCAAATGGCTCGGCGCCATTTTGTTCAAATACACCACTAAAATGGTGTATTGGTCTAAATGGCGCCATGGTGCCATTTGGTCTAAAATGATGCACTTTGGTCGAAATGGTGTAAATTTGAGCCAAACCTATACATGGCCATTTGGGTCTAAATGGTGAACACTTGATCAAATGGCCATTTGATCCAAGTGTTCACCATTTCGATAAAAATGGCCATTTGGCTCCAAATTTACACCAAAATTTGTTCTTGTACTAAATGTCGCCAGTTTTGCTTGTTTATTGCTTGTTTTTTGTCTATTTCATATGTTCTAAAAAGTGTCACCTTGCTTGATTGAAACAGGTTCAATTTTCCCTCAGACAACCTATTCATCGGAAGGACAATTGTTGCCCATGGCCATATTTTGAATAGAACCCTTCATGGCAAGGAAATAGATCCTTCAAATGTAGCAATTGAGGTCACTTGAGTCCATGATCCCATCGACGAGCTTCCATCCCCAAGGGCCCTTGGGGATTGATTTTTGTCGCACGTATTTCCCATGAGCGTTCACCATAGGGGGGTTTTTTAAAGGGTAAAGCGTACGTATACGCCAGCCAAGTATACGGTAATTTTATCCCTTTTCCGTAGTGAAACGTGAAGGGCAAGGCAAGTTGGCGGGAGGAGGGAGCTCACAGCGTATACGACGGCCTTTGTCCTGTGGGTTACCTTTAGACGCTCTTCCCGTATACAAAGGCATGTAAGCTTCTTACTTCTTTTAGAATTTTTAAAAAAGGTTGTATTTCTCTTCATTGTCTACGTTGCTTGCAAATCTTGATTTCCCAGATTTTCTTAATTTTATCCCAGCTTCCTCTCGGATTTTCTCTGTCTTATCCCAGCTCTTCATTTCAGCCTGCCAGGAATGGGTAGCTTCACAGTTCTTTTGATCTCTGTATTGGCCATTCGCTTCCTTAGTCCTGAAGTTTTAGAATCAAAGGCGAGACAACATCACCAAAAGAGCCAAACCGCTCATCCGCATGAACGCTTGGATCGCCTCAAACTTCGCCCTCGCTTACGCATCAAAGCTTGATTTATATAGTGACCTTCCCTCCCCGCTTTTTGTAATGGTACTTTCCTCGCTGTTAGTTATCCGGGAATAAAATCGGGACATTTCACTTGTACTTTTCCAATGACTTGAGGAGATTTCAACCGCCATATCCCCGTTTGGTTGTTCGGTGAAGGTCTGTTGCTTGCACTACATGGTAGTATGGTAGTATAGTGCATTGGTCAATATTTGGATCTTCTACTGGAAACCAAAGGATGTTGTTGTAATGCCAAATAACCTTTTCAGGAAATTGTGGAAATTATAAAGCTTTTGGAATACAATACATTCGGTCTATTCGAGTGTCAGAAAGTTTCCTCTACAACAAAATCTTTGGTTGATAATGCAAGTGGTAAAGATTTAATCCCTTAATTCAATAAATCGCTTATCTAATGCTATGGTTTTGGATTGTTGCTTATGCAATTGAATGAAGTAAAATCTCAAGTAGTTAATTTTTCGTTTGAAGGGGTTGAAAATATTATGCTTGCATATCAAGGAATAAACTTTGAGGACTTCGAAATTCATTTAGCTTGTAGTTTAAATGATGTCCTTCTTATCTTTGCAGGTCAATCTTGAAGATCCAGTCCATAGGCTATACTATCTAGTGCACGCCTTATTCCTTGATTTCAATTGTCGGATTTCACTCTTTGGTAATTTCACTATTTGCATGCAAAAGCTTAATGTTCTAGTTCATGTATTTATCATATTGTTTCAAATCCAACAACTTGCATGCCCTTTTTCTAAAAAATTTCAGCGTGAGAAGCAAGGAACATATCATATCTGGAGAGGAACATTTGGACAACACGTCCAAATAGTTGCACAAACAACTAGGTATGTGTTTCTTATGTCTTGTTTAAGTAGGGACTATCAGTAATATAACTTAAAATTTCTTTCGGGTTGCTTGATTTTTGGAGTTAAGGAAAGCTATAGAAGTGTCCCATTTACACAGGGTGTAGTTTCAATCCTAACTAAGAGTTCAATAAGGCTTGTAGCACCAGGCATTAGAGTAGCATGCGAGTTATTGTAATGATGTTAAAAGTTGTGGCTGTGGTTATTTTTAAGGAGAAAGGTTGGTACTTGTCATTTAGATCAGTGGTTGCATGTCCTTTCTTATGAGTCCCGATTTTTTGCAAGCTAATATTTTGTGCTTTGATTTTGCAGCCAAGATGCAAATTGATTCGCGCATAGTTATCATTCACCTAGATGATGGCAACGGGAACTCCACAAAAATTGGATTTGTAAGGGCGAAGAATGGTGCCTCATATGCAGACCTGAGGGAAGAAATACAGAATGATGAATTAGAAGGCCTTATGGATTATGCATTTGTTTTCCTTGCCGAGCATAAATTGCCTTTATCAAAGAAACAAGAAACAAGGTTTAAGATCATGGGAAATGAGGTTTTCGTGAGGTTGACAGATGACAAGAGTATTCATCCTTCTAAAAGACCACGCCGTGTAATGATTGATGAATTAGAAGAAGAAGTTAATCTGCATAATGATGTGATTGAAGTTATTTCTGATACAAACACCGAACAGGAGGATACGAATGGGAATGACACCAATAAAGGAATCTCTCTATGTGAGAACAAGATGCAATCCAAGCTGGCTACAAAGGTTGAACTGTTTAAGTGGAAGAAGGATATCAGGCTCTACACAACTAAATTCAGAGATGCTGGTAGACAGGACCGCTTTGAACTCATGACCGTAGATGTAAATGGGAGAGCGGTATTCTCAATATGGTGCACTGAGTGTAATATATCTTATGGAAAAGGTAACCATGATACTATATGGAATTTCAGTAAACATTGTAAAACAAAATTACATCAAGATAATTATCAACGCAATCATATGGAGTCAGTGACAACAATCAATCTTGATGTTGACGAAAGCTTAGAGGATATTGTTGAACAGAATAAGGTTAAGGTGGAGCAGTCGCTGCTAAACATTATTGCTCCTTTTGTGGAACAGTCTGGTGTTGTCTTTGAGTTGTACAAAGATAGTGTGGCAGGCTACCAAGATTTGAGCAGCATTTGTATTGTGTGCAAATTATGCAACAAGTCAATTCTACTATTTCCACCAATAGGATCTGTGGTTGTGAACATGAAACAACACATTCAATCATCTAGGCATGTTCAGAATGCTGCAGCAAAGGAAGCTAGGGAGAAGAAAGCCGAGGAACCAAATAAAGGAGGGAGACCACAAAAGAACCAGCCTGACCCACGACAAACAACCATGTTGACATTTATTACAAGAGGTAATCTAGTATGTTCTTTTATCTCGCTTTGCATGTTGTTATATTGATGAGTAAAACAATTGTGCTTGTGCTTTTCCTATTGCAGCTACATCCTCTAGAACAAACGGGGAAGGTTCAAGTGATCAGACCAGTAAGTTGCATTCTTTTGCCATACTTGTACTTTCTTAATTTTCTCCTGCAAATGGGTAGTGGTAGATGTTAAAATATTTGAAAATACAGGAAATGCATGTTTGGCTTCCCTATGCTGGGGTTATTGGCAAATGCAATATAGATATGCATCTGTTACAAGAGACTTAAGGCCATTCTTAGATGACTCGAGACCTGGATCCAATTGGTACTGTGAACCAAACTTGCAAGGTTGCTTCAATGTGAATGCTCAATCTGTTTCTATTGATGGAACATTCAGACACAACTCATGTAGAAGAGTTAGCAGTGACGGTAAACCCTTCACTAACTACCAATGTTCATATTGTTGCTCAATACCGAAGGAACATGACTTCAGGATGAGAGTTGGTAGACAAGAGGGTAAAACACCAAGAGGATGGAGAATGACAAAGAAAGGTAGGAGGCTGGATTACATGACTAATAGAGAGATATATAACGTGGCAAAGGATACCGTATTTATCAATAGGAAATTAAAGAAAGAGTTATGGTTCACTAAGATCAGAGTTGTTGCATTGTCTGCCAAACGACGATCAATGCGCGATAGTCTATCCGAATCGATGCATCGAAAAGATGTGAAAAAGTTCTGTGGAGATATTGTTGAAGCCCACTTCCAAGGCAAGTTCGATGGAAAGCCTGCACTATGGAATTTCCTTACTGATATTGCACATAATATCATTAGGCCCGGGCAAGGAAAGCGCTACAAGAAAACAACGAAGGAGCTCTTTGAAACAGTCAAGATTTGGGGAGGGCGAAGAATGCATAATTTTTTGTCTCTAAACTTGGCAGGCCCTAGTTTATCAACCACAATGCGGTCTGCTCGAGAGAGTTTCATATATAGAGTTGGTGTCAGAGAGGATACCTTCGTCCACTTGGCGAGAACATATGCCAAGCATATGAAGGATCTAAACTTAGAACCTGGACATGTGCCTGCTAGTGTGGCCGAGGATGAAACTGTCATAAAGAAGACTGTACAATGGTTTGCAAGAGATGATGGGTTGGTTGGCTTTTGTGGCAAGCAACAGGATCATGCATGTGATGCTGCTTTTGTGGTTACTGTCGGATCAGGAGAGACTGGTTACCAAAACATTGTGCAAGCATTTGCGAACAATGTGGTTGCACATTATGCACGCGTCCTGATAGTTAATCCCTTGCATGCTCAGTTGCCGAAGCTTGTCCTAGTGATCCAACTTACATGTAATAAGTTCGATCATAAATTTGTAAGATCCCAATGGGAGGAGATAGGTAGGCTTTGGGACATACATTTGGGAAAGATAGACAAAACTGGAGGGCTGCCCAAAGAATTGCATCTCGAAGGGTTCAAGTTTGTTTGTGCAAGTTGAGAAATGACATAAATTCTCCACAGATTCGAACACTGGGCACTGAAACTTACCTTTTTGTGGTATCATTATACATTGATATTTTTCTATCACCCCATATGAGCCTAAGATCTCGAATCAAGGCAGCTTCAACTGTGTCCTTCTTCTTCAGGTCTAGTACTAATTTGTTCGCCATTTTCTCTTTTTATTGTTATTATGGTATGCTTTCTTCACATAAATTGCATGCTCTGCCATTGCAGAATTTGGAGGTTATGGATTCTTAATCATGACACCTATTCTCTTGCTAAAAATTTCATACGTCGTGAAACGTTCATGGACATCCAAATGTCTTGCCACTTTGCTGTTTTATTAATAAAATATTTTAGGGATCATTGTAAAGATCTACCAGTGCCGCTACATTCCACAGGATCAGATGCTTGTGAGAATTTTTTCTCCAAAGTTGGAGGCATGGTAAGAAACGAGAGATCATATAGTGGTGCGGATTTGATTGAGAGTGCAAAGGCTCTAAACAAGGTAGCAGAGTTTCAAGCTCTATCTGATATGCTATTTCCAGCAGCACATGCAAAACAAGAAAATATTTGGCAAGTTCTTGAGCGTCAAGTAGATGAGGACGGCAACGAAGTGACTTGTGATTTATCTGATCATAGTGGGGTAAGCACAGATGAAGAAATAATAAATGTTTTAGAAGAAGGTCTTTTGCTTGCAAAAGGATTATGTAATGAAGTAGGTATAGTGTGTAATGGAAACGAGACTTGGTGGGACAAGCCATGGCAGCTGGAGGATTATTTCCATTCAAATTACTATATGCAACTAGATTGCTGTCACATTGAGGACGAATCAGATATTGTGCAAGCTGAAGACGCAGATATGTTGCAAGTTGAAGATGATGTGCAAGTTGGAGATGCGTTTGAAAGCTCTTCCATGTTAGAGCATGAATTGTCTCATGGCAATGTGTATGGCGATGAAATTATTGCAGAAATGGAGTTGCGGCATGCCTTCGACGAAATGCTAGATAAGAAGGAGTTAGAAAAAGACATAAAAGTTGATAGGCTAGTGCAGATTGATGACAAAAAAGTATGCAAGGCAACTCTAATTAGTCATCTTAATGGAAATCCATGGCTCTCGAAGGATAGGTTGACTAGAGTAAAAAACCATGTATACTGTAATGAAGTTGGCAAGAAAATCAATGCTGCAACATCACTCGGAATTGGATCTGATTGTGCCGTGTATTTCGAAGTAGAAAAGGCTGAAGTTTTAAAGCGTAAGCGTGGAGGCCTTAGTGGAGGAAAAGCACTTGTATGGTATGTCGGTAGAGTTTTAAGTATAAGGAGAAAGACGGGTAAAGCATGGAGGGAAAGTAGAGAGCCTATTGACTTGACCAGCAGGCCATCTTATTGTGTGGAGTTGAATTTGGCTTGGTATGAAGAGCACAAGGATAGAAATTCTACCTGGTTTTCCTACGACTTGTCTGATCTTCAGCTAATATCTCTTGACTCAATTATTTCGCTCGCTTGCATGGTATGCAAACCTGAAACACATAGATACTATTTAGATCGGAATGACAGATGCCAGTTTGATAAGTTTTTAACTGATCAACAAACAGGTTTGTATGTATGACATTGGAATTTTTAAGAATTACGTTATTGCTTTAACTTTTCTACCTTTGTTCCTTTGCAGAGCAGAAAGGGAAGACAAAGATCGTTTGAAGATCTGAGCTCTTTGTACTCAGAACAATATTGGTAATTAGTGCAACCTCCTTAAGTAGAACACCAACAATAACGTTCTGATTGTTTGATTGTTTGTTTTCAGTTCTTGCAAAAAGAAAAGGTAAGATGTTAGAAGGACGTATGTCTAGTATCAAGGCTTCTCGACGGCTAAAGGATTTGGTAAGATGTGACTGTGAGCTCTTCTAGTTCTTTTTTAGCATTGTTCACGTGTTACAATGTAAACATGAGCATTATGCGATGGCTATGCTTTTTGGATTGGTATACTAGGTCTTCCCGGTTTTATTTTGACAATAAGATGTTGACTTCTCAATTGTCAACCTATTGCCTTGTTTTTTGGAGCACCATAAACAATTATTAGAGTACATATGTCACTGCTGGATGAGACCTTGATGTCAATTTTGTATATGTAATGGCTTAACTCATTTCTATTACTTAGAAATTTTTGATATCATTTCTATTACCTTCTTCAAGCCCTTGATGAATACTATTTTGTCAGTTAGAATTTTCCAGATTATTTGACATGCATGGTCATTTAATTGTAAACCATTCTTACTAGGCTATTTGCAAACTGTAAATATGGACAACCAATCTTGTTAAGGCCAGATGCCATGTTGATCCCACTAGATCTGTGAATCGGATCATGCACTGAGCATCTCTGCATATGTCGGCAGTTCCGGATTGTTTTACACGGATTCAATGGCTTCAAATAGATTCGACGGTTCAATGAACAGTGTTTTTAGCAGTGCGGTTAGCATAGTGCTTTGTGTCGACACAAAGCTACAGTAATTTATGTTCCATTTTTTCATCTCGGAATCCACCGAAGTCCACCGAAGTTCGTCGTAGTTTAATAAATTTTGGTTTCATAACTTAATAACTCAATAGTTCAATATAATTCATTTTGTTTCTTACAATTTCATGTTGCAATGCATATCCGAACTCGTTCCCACAAAATCAACTCCTCTCCTCTTGCCATGCTTTCTTTTTCAATAACTACGTGGGCGTAGCCTTTCAAAGCAAAAAAACAATGCTTGCAAAATGGACGTGAATTAGGCATAGGAAAGGGGTTATAAAATAATACAAGGAAGAGATTGGAACATCACTTGGTCAACACATAGGGAAAAAAAGAGCTCACGTGGAGATCACCACACTAAAATAGGACATGTGCTTATAAATCCAAGACGAACCTAGAGTTAGAAGATTAATATTTTTAATTGATGCAAGTACAATAAGCAAAGATAATTAAAATCCTTTGCAAAGAAAAAAAAAAAAAAAAAAAAAAAAACTGAAGAATGGGTCATGGAATTGAAGTATCCAAGAGGGCAGTGACATCCTAGCTTGGGCTTCCCATTCTTTTGCTTGATTCTTCTTTTAGTGCTCGGCCAACTAGGGACTCTAATATTCCAAGAGACAAAAAGTGAAACTAATGGTGGGCAAGTGTATCTAGGAAAATGCCTAGAGTGAGATGCATCACCTTGGCTTCCAATGAAAGCAATGGTGAGTGTAGATGGTGTGGTATGGATGAAGTTGCAATGAATGTGGCCTAAGTTGTGGGGCTTTAAAGAATATGCTAATGAACTATCATAATTAACTAGAGACCCTAGGGGCACAAAGTTAATGTATGCCACCATGAGATAGATGCAATATTATTTTAAACAATAACAAAGAACAAAGACATGTTATTGCAAGACGTGACCACCTTTTTGGGGACTCGTGGTGGTATCTTTCGTTCATGTTCCTCCATGCTTATTTTGATATTATCATGATCTATTGTTGATGTGGTAGCCTAGTGGCTGGTACCAATATTAGGACATGTCTCAATATCTTCACTCTTATAAAATCTTTGAGTTCTACTCGTCATGCATGTAAGGTTCATGACAATAGTTGGGAATAAAGAACTATAAGTTGAGCTATGGTTATTTAGTGCCTTTGTCTTAAGAGGTGAGACTTGCTTTTATAGATTTACCTTGATGGAGGGGATGAAGGGGCGGTGCGTGGTAAGATTCATGGGCAAATATAACGTGGAGGAATTACTTGAACTTATGGTAGGCTTGGATCAACATACAATTATAGTTGAAGGGGTTTAACATGAACATGCTGTATTAAAGCTCTACCATACATATGAATCTTGGATTTACATTAACAGACAAAACACGATAAATAATTATCACTACCTTCGAGTTTCTAGTTTGTATGTGTACGGGAGGGGTACGTATATTACGAGCATAAGACATGTACAAATATACTTAGGGGTATAATCCAGACGATTATGTAAGGTTGTATGGAAGGGGGGTTTTCCCTCTAGAAAACTGTATACATGGGGGGTTTTTCGCGACCCCTTGAACGCAGATGCCATATCCCCCCCATGTATAGGTGAATCCCAGGCGAGGCCGCGAAGGGCGGTACCCATTGGTGAAGTAGTAGGCACATTCATTGGTGGCCTAAGAGAGATGTAAAACATGTTGAGTGCCCCTCAAGTGAAGAATCGTCTTCAACATCCCTCAATTTGCACTCTTCGGAAGAGGATTCATCTAGTAGTCCACCATCATTTGGTAGCCCGTCGGACATCGGTTTCAGCGCTCAGCTTTGTGGTGAACCAAGCAACCAAAGCAACAAATGAAGAAGGCGAGATAGTAGAGGAGATTGGAGGTCATGAGAATCTAGGTGCCCGTCTTGGTCTCGGGTTGTTTAAGCTCGAAGATGAGGCAGTCTACTACTCGAGCGGATCTACTTGGTTTGCCATGCTACATTCTTCACTCCCCGCATTGGATCTAAATATTAGGAGGCGAATATAGTCTTTAGTGATCCTCTGGGATGCTATAGACAATGAGTTCTTGGGTGTATCAAAGGTCGGGCCAAAGTGGATAACATAATAGATCCAACGGGAACCAAAAAATATAAGGTCATGTCATGCTTGTCTTTGAGAGGCCTCGAGCTATGATCTAATATCTGGGAGACCCGAGATGTTTTGCTCGTGATGGTAGGACGGTTTCACAACATTTACAAGCTCGATTTGCTCTCGAAACGGGATGACTTAGAAGTTGAGTGCTTGGAAGGCGATGTTGAGAAGCAATTCAAGAGGAAAAGGAAATATACATATGTGAAGAGTCGGGGAGGGAACCAAAGGGGATAGCAAGGAGGAGAGAATGTGTGCTTCCAAGTCGATCAAGAGTGCTCTAAAATCAACATGATGCAAGAAACGAATGTATCCAAAACCTGAAATGAGAGCAAGTATGTGCCTTAAGAAAAGAATTTTATTCTCAATCAAGCGATTGCTAGGATTAAGCTTGTTTTTATGTGTTGAGTGTAACTTATACGCGGGGTCGGAGGCGAAAGTAGTGGTCTCAGGTGGAGTCTTTGTCAATCGCATGGCGCGTGGCTTTAGGAGTTGCTCACTTTACGTTTTATAGTTGGAGGAAGAGGTTCGAGTTAGGTGGAAAAGCGGAACATGGTAATAGGGCTCTAAGAAGCCTAGATCTGTGACACTAGCTAAGAAAGTGTGCTTGATACCTTCATTAGTGAGAATGCGGAGAGCATTCCACATAGAAAGCAAAAAGGAAAGGATGATATAAGGGAGAATGTTCGCAAACTTCCTTCCATCCTTAATAATAAGAGCATATATAAGAAGTGGGTGCCGTGGTGGAAGAATTGACAAGAAGAGTGTAACCTTGCCCTCTTTTCACGGTTTCAGACGTCAAAGATAGCCAAAAATACAGACATTCTCCAAGTGTAACATATGTGTAGTCATCAAGCGAAATTGGAAAGAACAAAAGATACAAAGGAGAGGCGCAATCTTTCAATTCTTGCGGGTACATATGTTGGAACAACGTTCTTCTAGGAGTCAATATTGGCATTGGCGTGCATTATCACATCGTTCACGAGGAAAGTCACCTTTGCATAATACATGATAAGATGGATCAGGTCAAAACATTCACACCAAGAATTCACCATCTCGCAAACTCTGTTTGGAGAGGAGATCGCTTGAAGAGCAGCTTGACATGAGCATTGACACATGGTCATGGTGGACGGGCTTATGGTCATTTCTCTCTTGATCTTTGGAAAGATGACTCATACTTTCATGTTGGATCACTTTCTAGGATCCTACACTATCTGCCGGACGAAGACAAGTATGGTGATCTGTGTGGAAACAGAACTACAGATTGCAAATTGATACAAGCCCTAAAAGACACTCGACCTCAGGCACCCTTTCTCTACCCCTGATATAATCCAACATTTATTTTCACTGCATCCCATATCAGGAAAGATAACAAATGATTTATCCTGAACAAGGCTTCGAACTGGAAAAACAAACGGGTGAAGTAAGCTAGCGCAGATACATGCCTTCATCTTCTAGTGCCTACTTAGAAGGCTTCAATCCTCTTCCTCGAAATCTCTACTTACAGTTGGATAACGCATCGGATCAAAATAAAAATAGATATGTGTTCTCCTACCTCTCTTATTTGACATGGCTTAAGGTATTCGATGAGATTGAGGTTGGCTTCATAATGGTTAAGGCACACTCATGGCGATATTGATGCATTGTTTGGGAACTTTTCGATGTTAATGAGTTCATCGGATGTTCTAACTTTTGTCGAGAGTTGCTTTACTTGTTTAGCAAGTGCAATGCAAAGTCTCCTGTTCCATATTTTGTGGATGAAGTTCAGTTGGAAAGGCTTTGTCAAGGGATATATCCATGATAAAGGCCATCGTCTAACAGGCCATCTTGACCCATTGCTATTCCGATTTAAAATGGATGGGAAATGGCCCATTATGCAATATAAGATGCGGCCAACCCATAAAAGTGGATTCGGAAAAGGAATAAGAATGTGGAAGGAGGATGAAAATGGTGAGCCAATGTTACCACTTGGGGGTGCCTAAAAAATATCCCTCCAAGGAAGACATTGAAAGAACTCCCCGGCTTGGGCGAGGCGGCATCAGCAAGTACATAGCATAATGGAATTCCTTTTGTAAAAATCAAGAAGATAGTGTGTTTGCACGACGGTGAGTGTGTTTGCGCGACGGTACAATGCAACTATGGATTTTGGAATGAGATTCTTTTGTGTTTGGAAGATGTATCTCGGGGCGACCTCAAAATGATAACTTTTGGTTGCGTACAAGGCAAAAACCTCTACAAGTTTGCCTTTACTCCAGAGGTCGATGAAGCATTTGTGCTTGTAAGACCTTTGCCTACGTATTGTGGACCCGGCGGATGGGCCCGGTGTTACCTATGGATGAGTTCGATCCTCATGCACATGTTACTGAAAGGTATGTTCGTTTTTAGTCCATTTGGAGGCGATGAAACTTCAAGCGTGGTTGGGCTTCACGGAAGAAGATGCCATCCTAGATCCGAGTCTACCAATTATCGTCACATTTATGTATCATGGTGGATGCACTGTTGATCATTGACTATACAGTTGCTTAACTAAATGTTGGGCGACCCAATCCATCGAGATCCATCAAGGTATGAGAAGTTAGATGCCATACATTATGCATGGGATGCAAATGGCAAAAGACCGAAGACTATTGATTCAAAAACATTGTTGACATGTGGGGGACATAGCATTAGCTAAAAGCTCTCAATCTGGTCATGTTCTCGATAATCATGTATGTAATTTCTCTTGCTATAATACTTAATTTTGGACAATTAATACTTCGATTCGATACATCAAATAATATTCATTATGCTTATACTACATCCTTACATCCTTTATAATAGGTGTTTAATACACGCGGCATTATATCGATGCACACATTATTGATGGCGGACATATAATTTAGATGCACATATTATTGATGGCATTATAGAGTCGATGATTCACTCATCTTCAATCCCTGCTAACATGATCGCATTCAGCTCGTAGGCATGGCGCTCAGGAAGCCAAAGAAGATGGATCATAACACGAGTAAGGCCGGGGCAATGACACTCACGACCTCTAGCTTTGGATTCCAAGTAAGGATCGCTTAACACCTTTTATGTATGCACCCAACAAGATCATTGTAGCTCATGGAGCAAATCTTTCGGTCTCAAGCTGAAGATCATGCGGATTATAAGCCATGGGAGATGAATGACTTCTACCACCGAATGGAGCTGCTTTTATAATCGTTGTAGAATTATTGGTATAATACTTCAGCATTATTGGTATTATACTTCAACATTATTGGTATTATACTTCAACATTATTGGATTCAGAGCTATAAATTCTTTCACCTTGCTTTCACTTCTCACCTTTGTTCCGTGTTTTCATCATGCTTTCACTTCTCACCTTGCTTTCACTTCCCACCTTGTGTTCCGTGTTCTTTGCTAATTGATCTTGATCCTTGCTTCTTGCTCCTTGATCTTCCTTGTTCCTTTATCTTCTTGGTCTTTGATCTTCCTTGTTCCTTGCTACTTGATCTTGATCCTTGTTCTTTGCTACTTCATCTTAAATTGCTCCTTCATGCTACTTGATCTTGTTCCTTGCTCTTGATCTTGCTACTTGATCTTGTTCTTTGCTTCCTTGCTCCTTGATCTTCCTTGTTCCTTGATCTTCTTGTTCCTTGATCTTCTTGCTCCTTGATCTTCCTTGTTCCTTGCTTCTTGCTACTTGATCTTGATCCTTGTTCCTTGCTACTTGATCTTCGTGCTCCTTGCTACTTGGTCTTGTTCCTTGCTTCTTGCTCCTAGTTCCTTGGTCTGCTCTGTGTTCCTTGCTCTGTCGGTGATTCTTGCTTGCTTTTGCAAATGATTGGACCCAATCCTCCCTCGGCTACTCCAGAAGCCCTGCAAGCATGCCCCAAGCATTATGTGTGGCCTGATCAAGATGAGCTATTTGACCATTTCTTGGAGTGGAGGTTGCGCCATAGTCCCACCAAGGAGCTTGCAATGGAGTTGATCAACTTCATTCTGGAGTGATTTGATTGTGGTCATGAGCCACTGATGGAAATTAACCCATCTGAATGTTATAGGAGACTTGCAATGAGGGGAATTTGTGAACCCCCTCCTCATCTGGACGAGATGCTACAGCAGTTGAGGCCTCTTCTTCGTGCTGGTTATTTAACACACTCTCTGGATCAATACATATCAGAGTTCATTCATGAAATTTGTAAGGGACAGATGTATGGCCTTATTAGGACGTACTGCAACGAGTACAACAACTTTGTGGAGTTGGGTCCACTCTTCTTCCGTGAGTATCATCATGTGGAATTACTTTTTGCAATGACTAGGTACCCCTTATGGTGGGAAGAATCAGGCTGGGATATGCGTGAGCTCTGGGTTCCTAACCCACCTGCGTGGGTTAGACCTCGCAGGGGAAGGGAAAGGGAAAGGGGAAGGGGTTAGGAACCTAGGGGAAGGTTACTAGAGACATACTGTCGTGGTCTCTAGTAACCTTTGCTATCTATTATACATAGTTCATACTTCGGTCTCTATTGTGTTTGGAAGTTGGTATATGATACCGTGTTAATATTTTCTCTAAATATTCATGTATGTATGATACACGGGTACTGCACGTGTATACAACCCCTGCATAAGGTCTATGATACATGGTACTGTACATGTGTATACAACCCCTGCATAAGGTCTATACAACCCGCATAATAAAAAAATTCCAGTTTACTAAAAATTTTCCCATTATAATGAAATTGTGCTTGTGAGTTGAAACATTAAACCTATATGATCTGATTCCATCTCTTTTTCTAGAATCATAAAGTCTTCCATAGAATTCTACCTATTAGCCAACAAATAATCCATTGTGCTAACCTCTATAGGAGTAAAACACATGGTCATATTTGTCCTTGCGAACTACGGGATTTCATTCAATATTTTCAAACTACATATTGTAGCTAGTTCTAACAAATAATCTCCCATGCTATTCCAAATACTATCAATGGAAGATCTAATAAACTCAAGTTCCATTTATTCCTCTAGTAAGTTATCCCTATATTTTCATATAATGTTGTCTGCATATCATTTATCCTGGCATTAAAGTCTCCGACAAGTATGATTCCAAGTATATGTTTCCAATCCCATTGGTGGTGTTACAACAGGCTCCTCACCTCCTCTTTTTAACACTACCACAAAATCCAGGAAGCCCAAGAGCATGGGGAACAAGATGGGTGGCAAAGGGTCAATTGGGAAAAGACTGCAAGGAATAAATATGGTCAACCTACCCTAATTGCTGTATTTGTGTCAACAACTGCTCATGGAGGGGTTGAGCAGAGCAGAGACTCTCCCCTGTCACATATTGACCATCACTCGAGGGAGGTCTCGTGTGGAGGTCTCTCCTCTTGTATACGTGTCAAAGCAGAATGGTAAGGCAGAGCATAGAGGAGGCTCCCCCTCACCACGTTACCAATCATAATGGAAGGTTGGAATAGAGAGGAGGCTCTCCTTGCCACATTCTACCGCACAGTGGGCAGATTTGCCAGTAGAAGATTGCTATGGATATTGCAGAGAGTGATGCTAGGGACATGGACGTGGAGCATCCTTTTTTGACCTCATGAACTCATGAACCTAGTATTGTGGAATGTTGAGGGATTGGATTCATCCCCAAGCAAGAGGAGCAGGTTGTCTTTGTATTTGTCTTGGTCCTTGATGGACTTTTGCTGCCTTCAGGAGCATAAATGCCATAAAGATGATGTTCAAAAGTTGGCTAGGATCATAGGTCGTGATTATAATGTTCTGGTTGCTGCTGCTAATTTATCTAAGGTTGCTGCGTGGAAGTCGTCCATCAATGTCAATTTCACAAATAGATAGATTTGGCCACTATGTTATTATCCAATAATAGGAGATGGATCAGGAATGGGGCTTGGTAAATATCTATGCCCATAATAAACCGCGTCAAAGGGGGGCTCTTTGGGCCTCTATCCGAAGTAAACTTAAATGTAATATGGCTTGGTCACTTGTTGGTGACTTTAATATGGTTCAATTGGAAATGGATAGATGTGGTTGGGGATCATTTGTGGTGCATGGATTTGAAAGCGATCATGAGTGGCATCATTTATTACAAAAGTGTGGTTTTGTGGAGATTGATGTAGACCAATCATTTACATTGTGCAACGGATGCAATGATAGGGTATACGCTCGTCATGATTTGCGGCAAACTAATTTTCTTGATAATGACGTGACATGGATGATGAAGATGATAGGGAAAAAACCAAATCAGGTTTCTCTAGACCACACATTCAATCTGAACTCACAATCAAAACAGAAAAGCAGAGTAATATTCTAAGACCAAAACATGCCATTGCAGGTATGTTCAATTATTAGTTGTGTTACAACAGAAAAAAAATCAAAGGCTTGACCTAGATTGTTTCTATCAACACAGAAAAGGTAACCTCAAATCCACTTCAAGAATCAGGTATGTCTGCTACCATTTTGCATCATCTTGGCTGTATTTTCATGTCGTGTCTCTATGATGCCATCTGTGGGGCATTTCGTGCAATGGATGCCACAATGATAGATGAGGTATGTGTGGTCTGGAGAGTGGTGAGTTGTTGGCATGTTGTTTGTGGTGTAATGATGAGAATAATGCTAGCATTTATGGTGTGGTGTGTCTCCGTCGTGGTGGAGTGGGGTGTTATGCTGCCAATGGTGCTAACAGTGTTGCTACATTGTGGCGCATGGCATATGTGGGGTGATAGTAGTAGCGAGGTGTGGTGTACCCATGTGGTGTAGTGTAGGTTATTGTGCCACCAATAGTGGTGATAGTGCAGCCTATGTTGTGTTGTGTATACACCGTGTGTGTGGTATTTACTATGTGGTGTGGGTGTGGTGTGGTGTAGATTATTGTGCATATGCTGGTGAATATCGTGTGGTGTATGCACCGTGTTGTGTGGTATGTATTGTGTGGTGTAGTGTGTGGTAGGTTTTTGTGCGCCAATAGTGGTGAATGTTGTGTGGGTGTGTGGTATGTTGTGTGGTATGTACTATGTTGTGTGGTGTGTGGTGTAGTGTAAGTTTTGTGCCGCCAATAGTGGTGAATGTTGTGTGGCGTGTGCGATGGCGTGTCGTGTGGTGTGTACTACATTGTGTGGTGTAGGTTTTGTGCCGCTAGTAGTGGTGATAGTACAGCCCTATGTTGTGTAGTGCATGTAGCGTGTTGTGTGGTGTGTACTATGTTGTGTGGTGTGTGGTGTGGTGTGGATTATTGTACGCCAATAGTGGTGATAGTGCAACCTATGTTGTGTGGTGTGTGCAACGTGTTGTGTGGTGTGTACTGTGTTGTGTGGTGTGGTGTGTAGAGAGTACCTTGTGTTGTGTGGTTTGTGATTGTGGTCTTCCATCAGTATGTGGCTTATTATGTTTGGAGGCTAACATATATGTAGTGTTTTGTTTTCTGACTATGGGAGACTTGTGAAGGAATGGTTGGCTGGAACATCAACTAGGTTTGATAGATGCAAGCAACGATTGCAAAGCAAAGCGAGGATAGAAAAACTAATATCAATAGAAAGATTGAGTTGATGGAGCATAAAGCATCGAAATTAGATTTGATTTACACGAGATGGCGATCAATCATGACAAAGAAAAAGCGGTACCGAGGGTGTTCAGGTTGTAAGCGAACTAAAGGATGAAGAGCTAAATGGTACAGTGTTGCCTGGGCTGAATCAATTGAATAAGGAACTATGGGGGAAATTGACCTAAAGGCATGTGAAGCCTTCTGCTGAGAGTGCAACCCTCGAATGCAAAGATTTGAGATTTTTCTAAACGTAGTGGCCATGACACTCCTTTAGATTCTGCACTTCCAATGCTTCATGAGACAGAAGAAGAGGGTGATGAAGGTTGTCTATTTTGTGGACGGTGTCTGAAATGGGAGGGTAAATTATTGCCAGTTGTGATAGCAGAATACAATCACCAATATCACATTCCATGTCTGTCACACCATTTGAGGTAAACATTATCATCTTAACCTCGTTTGCAGACTCTATTGATATTGGATTTGTTTTAAAGACACTCTAGAACCTGCTGCAGCCCCAGTTGTGCCCACATTATGTCTGAGACATGGCTTTTGGCTTTTGGTGTTCGAGTGGTACCATAACCAATAGACACAAGTAAGTACCTTAACTAATGTTTACTGATGTTGTCACAAGTCTACTGACTTAGTGTTTGCAAAATTGCAGAAATTTGAGACCAAGGATATCCAACAGGTGCACCTAGAATTCATCCCATTTGCTACTTCAAAGTCAATCCCAGCTGCTGACAGCATGGAGAATCCAAAACAAAATTTGGATAGTGAACTGAATGAAGTCATGTCAAGTAAGTACCAATGCCACATATATGATTTATTTTTTGTATTTTTCTTTGGTCTTCCTCGTTTCAATTATGTTACAGAGATAAATGCTACTGCAAGCCATCACGAAGAGATTCCTAGTGCATCTGTTTTAGGAGGGGAAATTAATTCCCCTAAGACTCATTCTGCACGGGATCCTTCGCTACACAAAAGTTTTGCTGCTGAACATGAGCCACAAGCGGATGCAGGTGATGAAGTTGACAAAGAAACCCCGGATCCTGAACAAGATGTAGCCTGCTCATCAAGTCCAATACAACCTCAACCAAGAAAAACCAAGAGATTAATAAATTCTCCTTGTTCTGGTTTTTAATGGGGTTTTGGGCAAGTTTTATGACTTGAAAAAGAGGATCCCTGCATCGGCCGAGCCAGAAGTGACCCTCCAGAAATTGAACCTTTAAAAGGCAGCAGTTTCCAGGCCTGGATTATAGGAGTTCTTAGAATGGTATTTTTTTAAAATTTGAGATTGCATTGTGGTCCAGCATGGCTAAGAGTAATATTGACTTGTTGGTGAGAAAGTTGTTGCAGGAATATAAGGGCAGATTTCTTTTTATTTGGAATCAGGATGACTGCATCAACACAAAATTAAGTGGTTAATAAGCTAATTTTCTTTAAGGATCGGTCCAAAGTGTACCAAAAATCTTTGGAAATACCAAGTGAAAACACGTCGTTGATAGATGACAGCAGATATAAGGGTTCTGCCAACCAGCCGAACACCATAATATGTCCAAATAGTTTTGCTTCAGACAGGTTGGATTCTAATTTCCTTTTGGAGCAACTCAAACCATGGCTGGAAGTACTTCTGGCTGCAGAAAGTGTGCCTGCTTATGTGATGGAAAATCAAATGTGGAACATGTGGGATTCTGAAGAGTCGCGCAACTGCATGAAAATACTCGACAAGTATTTTCATAAATGAATCTTGTAAAACTCTTTGAAAGTCAATATAAGTATAATCTTTTCTATGATATGTGTTGTAGTTTTTCAATTTAAAATATTTCAATGGATTGTGAGTAAATGTTCTCGTGTGTGTTTAGAACTAGAGATGATAGAGCTTCGGAAGTCCCTATCTATCTAAAGCCACATATGCATTTGGAAGTGGTGTTGAGTGGAACTGAAACTGTCGTGATTAGCTCCACCGACATCAAAATTTTGGAAGTTGATACGCAGTGGTTCAATGATCAATTGATCCTCCTCTTCTCAAGGTGATACTTTCATCTGATTTGTGATCATTAGGATTGTGCCATCATATGCATATATTTGCAGATACATGGAATACTACTTGATGCTCCAAGGAATGAGTCATCCCTTCATTTCTTTGACCCTCTTTTTCACTCGACATTGTCCAATGACACAAATAGTTACAAAACAATAAGGAAACATGTGAATCTGGATAAGTGCCGGTACATATTTGTGCCTGCTTGTGATGGACATCACTAGACCTGTTTTCTGATCGTAAACCGTGCGTGTCTCTCACAGAGATATAAACCAGGGATATATCACTTTGATAGCATGGGCTTGCATGGCAGAAGCAGACATATTGGGAGGTTAGTGCTTGCTTATTGCATTTTGCTGTTGTCACACAATGACAACAAACTTTGAATGCAGGTTTCTGGAATTGCTTGGACACAATAATTTCAGCTTTACAACCTCAGATGTTGTGAAAATTTCTAGAACGCCTTTTCAAACCTATGGTCATTCATGTGGCCCTGCCGTATGTTCGTTTATGCACAAATTTGTGAAGGGGTACTTGAAAGGAGTGAATATATTGTTGCCTGATCTAGTAAATTAACTCAAATGCAGCAGACAATCCAAACTCTGTTATTGATAAAGTGTGGTTAACTGCAAGTTGTGGACATTTCAGACTAGGATCTAATTGATGTTAGAGTGTTCATGCTTGAAATTTTAAGATTAGAAGCAACAAAAGCGGGAACTGAGAGGAACATGTGTATTGGGAAGTGTGTAATCACCTCGTACTCTAAAATAACTGTATATCTTTCTTATGTACATAATTGTTACTGTAACCTCGATTCATTTGAATGAAAATTCATATTCAATTATATGTTCTTTGTCACAAAATAAGGCATCAAGTGTTCAAAAAAATTCAAATCTTCAAAAGAAATCAAGACAAACTCATTTTCACAGCTGAAACACAAAACTTCAGATGAGTTCTGAAAATTACAAAATGGTTTTACATTTCATCCTCATCAGAAAGAACTTCGGGTAAATTCTGTAAAATTTTCTCCTCGTCTAAAGGATCCAGCCTATATGCAGTCATGTTTTGACGTTTAGTTGGTGGCATGTAAAGTCTGATTGCACAGATCTATGTTGTGAATATTATGCCTAAGGCGTCTGTACTGCAAAGATCATATGATCTTGCGCCCTTCTTGTAATACATACCTTCTATGACACTATCACCGGCGAGGTACCATGTTCCATTGAGTTAGAAGTCTTTCTCCACTATCCATTTTGGTTTTGTGGACATCAGAATCCAAAATTCAGTACCCTCATCATTCCCTTTCGGAGCAACGGCAGCAAATTATCACCAACTCTAAGTGCCTCTCCGCTAACATTGTGGGATTGGAGGAGAATAAACTGTTGATTTACGGTCCTCAATGTCAGCATGCACATTGGAGGATGGTACAATAACTTGAAGTTTCCAATAATCAACATAGTGCTTGTTCACAATAACCGTCCCACATGCCATCCAAGCAATAGTCTGCAGAAGCATAAAAGTTCCCTCGTGTGCAAGCTGCAATGGAGATTCAGGATTGAATGCATGTATACAATGGATCGCCTAGTGTCCAAAATCCTTTCAAGACCCCATGCTTTCTTTCTATCTATATCCCTCACTTTGGACTTCCCAAAAAGAATATTTTTTATATTTTTCCTCTTGCGGTTTTCAGATATGTTCATCCACTCTGGATGTTCCACAAATAAACATCTCTTCAAAGAACTTCTACCACTTCATGAGCATTACCCAATTTTATGTTTCTTTGTATTTTAATTGCGTTATCTTAACCATCTCTTCAACTCAACAGCCTTGCCATCGTGTTCACCTTTCCTGTGGTTGAAACAAAAAAAAATCCACAGCATATAGACTTCAGTGTCGTTTGTGTACCTAGCCACAAAGTAAAATGGTCTAGAAGCCTTGAATTGAGATGTCGCACCATCCGAAAACACATAATGCCTCTTTGGCACCTTCCTTTCTGCTCCGGATATTTGTGGTGCTTCATGAAGTAGTGTTGCACCTAACAAAGTATCGCGGTTCCCTATCGTCGATACATAGTAATGACCCTAACTCAAACATGACATGGGTTGGCGCCGACAGAATGGACGTGGGCACTCAAACCCTAAACCATGGCTATGAGATATTTCTCCATCCTTGCTTTGAAGGGTCAAGATCGTGTGGGTGGTTTGGAGGGAGAAGATGCATCTCTTTGGAGGAATGCGGTGTTCCACCAATTCTTTTCCCCGATGAACTCTTCCACCCAATCTTTCCCTTCTCGCATAAAGAGAGGAGGATCTAGAAGCAGTAATTGAATCTTGGTTAGGGGAGTTTGTAGGGGGACGTAAATAGGTCAGCAAAGATGTATTTTCTATCCGCTTTGTTGGTGGTGGAGAGAGTAGGATCATCATAGAGTCTTTTTTGCCTTCCAAATTTAGGAGCTGGTAAATGGTGCACAAAAAATAAAAAAGGGGAGAAAATGAGGGGAACAAATAGAAAAGGACGATGGGAATAAAATAATGGGAGGTGGGGTCGATTCAAGGGTATCACCGACTTCTTCATTGAATCCGATGCAAAAGTCGAGTGCAGATTTTGGGGTCCGGGAAAAGGGGGATCAAACAGAATTTGGGACAAGACTGAAAGGGACTCATGGGAAATAGGATCGAAAGGAATTTTTACGCGAATTACGTAAGTTGAGCCGTAGAGGACAAGAGCGGTTGAAGCACATTCTTTGAAGATTTGATCAAGGTCGAAAGCAACGCCAAGCAAAATGGTGTCGCCGGAGATTTTTAACTTACGCCAAACATGGTGAATATTCGAATCGAGCAAAGCGTTAGTCCGGGTGACTAGGCAATGTGGAGTCGCCCACCGATTCGATTATGCTAATGAGATTCGTAAGGTGGTAAAGGCGTGAGCTGAAAAGATCAACACGCCCGGCAAGATGTGTGGGTAAGCTCAAGAACCCGGTCAGAAAATAAGTTAAAATATTTATCTAGTCCGGGCCTCATTGGGCCGTGTTCGACATGAAGGGGTTAGATTTAGCATTTTGAAAGTCGAATCGAGAAGGAAAAGGATATTTTAATAAAAAACTTGTATTGGACTGAGTTCACCTTCTTTATAGCTGAGTGTGAAAACACCCGATCAGCTACCTTGCTTCTAAAAAAGGGGACCATTAACAGGGCCAACACTCAGCTTTTCTTCCAAAAGTGGTACCCAGGTTTTGACCCTCGGAACCTAATCGAAGCTTTTCCACACCTTCGCCCGGGTCATCTTTGCAAGGCCTGAACCCCATGTATTGGAATGAGCAGTCTCTGTACTCGCTATTCAAAAACACTGGAAACTACATTGCCCTTGAAATCTTACCCGACCGAGCCCCTAGAGTATGGGCGCAGATCGATCTTTTGAAACCTGTGCCCAGTAGTATCCAATACATTGATTATTTTGGGAATCCCAAAACTTTAAAGATGGCTTGGAATGGTCTACCTGAGCCCTGTGGTATCTGTGGAATTCGCTTACATGGAGGAGGCATTTGTAAAGGGGTGACAGCAGGGAAGCCCAGACACATTGTGGAGCAAGACAAGGAACCTGAATGGATAACCCCCAATAAAGGGAAAACCCAAAGGAGTCAGATCACCCCTGCTCAGAGACAGAAGAAGAATATAAATGGGAGTGCTAAAAGAAAAGCAAAGAAACAAAAGGAAAGGAATCTTAAGGAGCAACAGAAATTGGAAGACCAAAGGTTAAAGGAACAGAAGAAACAGTGGAAAAAGAAAATCAGCTTCCAAACAGAGAATTTGGGTGTTAAGATTCTCAACAGAGTCAAAGGGAAAGAAATTGGGGACCCTAATGCTCTTGTGGTGACCCCCTGCTCACGAGAGTAGAGCCAAGGTGCTTACCATTGAAGAACCCAATGGTCCCCTAGTGAATGAATATTCTGATCTGGATGACTTCGGGGAAAATATCGAGCGAGGAGAACCCTCAAGGTTAATCTCTTTCTCCCCTATCCTTCAATTATTCAAAGATGCCAATCTTAATCTTGGTAATGAACAACAAGAAGGAATTTAGGGTGATCTCAATAGTATGCAATCGGGATTCAGATTATCCGAACAAACCAAGAAAGCTGTTCGATGGGGACCATCTGGCTCCACCTATTGTTGAAGTTCAAGCTCAGGAAGCCCAATTGGATCTTTCAGGGGTCCAGAATGCAAACATGATAGATGATCCAGTAGCAAATCAGGGGGATCCACCAACTGATGATTTTCAAGAATCTCAATTGGAATCAGAAGTGATGCCTACAAATCTAATGGTGGAAAATTCCCCTGCTTTACTAGAACAGGAGATACAGGTGACTCCCTTGCAGGATGATGGCCAAGGGGTCCTATGCTCCTTGGGCCCTGAAATAGGAGACACCCCTCAAGGGAAATTTTGGGATGATGGGGACAGCACTGATGAGGAAAATACAAAGACGTGAGGAGGAGGCATTCTTCACTCCTCAAACAACAAAAAAAACAAGGCAGAGGAAGGTCTATACTCCAAATCCGTATGGGCCAATCACAAGATCCAAGAGGACATGAGGATTGTCACCTGGAATGTAAGGGGTATTAAAGGCCCCTTGAAACGAAAGCGTGTCATTATTGCTCTGAAGGAAATGAGGGCTGACATTATCCTCATTCAGGAGCATAGGCTCCCTATTTTTGAGGCTTCAAACCTCAGAAACTGGGTCATGCCCAATGGGGGATCTATTTGGTCACCAGCAGATGGTACCAAAGGAGGAATTTGCACCATATGGAACTCCTGTTCTCCTTTAGGATCCTACCACCATCACTCTGGTAGATGGCATGTTGTTTTCCTCCAAATTGGGATGGAAAAAGTGGGGATAATCAATGTTTATGCATCCACTGACCCTGAGGAGAGGGAGAATCAGTGGAGGGACATGGCAGCATGGATCCCTACCAAGGAAGCAGACAGCTGGATCCTAAGTGGAGACTTTAACAATACTCCACAATGGGACCAAAAGCTAGGCAAAAAGCTGAACATGACAAAAAATGAAAGACTTCGGTGGGAAAAACTTATGGCCTTGTTTGTGTATCAAGCCCCTTCTTCAGCAAATGTCTATTCATGACAAGAGAGCTGGCAATGACAGGGTCTTCTGTCTTCTTGACAGATTTTACACCAAAGATGCCAACATGTGGCCACATATGATCATCAGTGGAGACCACAGCAACTCTATATCAGACCATTTTCCACAATTCCTAGAGGTTGGAAATCCAGTTAAAGGTGGAGCTAACACCCCCTTTAAATTAAATACCAATATCCTCAATAATGAAGCTTTCTGTCATGATTTCCAGGACTTTTTTAAGTCCCTTCCTCCCCTGCAGCAAAGTGGATCAATGAAAGGTTATGTGAGCAAAATGAAGCAGATTAAAGATTGGATGAAAAAGTGGGGCAAGCAATGGAATGAAAAATTGAAGAAAGAAAAAAGGGACATTTATCTACAAGTCAAAGAGGTCAGACAAAAGATGTTTTCAGATCCTTACAATATTACCCTGCACAAAGAGGAGGAAAGCTTGGAAAGGAAAGTAAAGAATATTGAGGAGTCAGAAGCCAGAGGTTTAATAATCAAAAGCAAGTGCATTAATGTCAATTGTATGGATAGATGCAGCTCCAAATTATTCTCCAAGGCAGCTAAGGAAGAATTATGAACAATGGTATTATCTCGGTCATGGAGGGAGACCAAAAAGTTTCTGGTCAAGAAAACCTAATGGCTTTCTTTCATGGTAAATACAAGAACTTGTTTGCTGAAACTCAAGTGGATAATGACAAACTTCAAGAATTTTTTGACAAGCTTGGACCAGCTGAATTGGCAATTGATGATACCACATTATTGCAGATGCCTTCAACAAATGAAATTGAAAGTGTCCTCAAAGGCATGGCTCATGGGAAGAGTCCTGGCCCAGATGGGATTCCCCCAGAATTTTTCATATCATTCTGGGATATCATGAAATATGACCTTACCACTTTCATACAAGGAGCTTGGTCTGCATCAAAGTTACACCCTGCAATCAATGCTGGTTTGATAGCCCTGATACCTAAAGTAGATGCTCCAATCTCCTTCTCGGATTGGAGTCCAATCTCGCTCACCAATTCTTCATATAAAATCTTGGCTAAGATCCTGGCTAACCGAATCAAGGGGGTCCTCCAAAAGGTAATTAATCCAAAGACAATCGCCTTTTCTACCGAGGAGAAGTATTCGGATAATTTTATTGGTGCCCATGAGGGATTACATTGGAACTCTCAATCCAAGCAAACCAGATGCTTGTAAAAAAGTGGACTTTAGGCGCAGCCTATGATACAATCAACTGGAATTTTTTCTACATGGCCATGGCACATCTTGGCTTTTCTCGCCAATGTCATAAAGAAGGTGCATAGTTTAAATGAAACTGGCTGCTCAAATTGCCATGGTGAATGGGACACCTCTTAATTTTTGAATGTAAAAAGGGGTTCGACAAGGGTGTCCATTGCCCCTTACCTTTTTAATAATAGTAGAAATGGTAACTAGGGCCACTTTATCCTTGGTAGCTACAAAAAGATTCAGTGCCTTCAACCGCCACAGAAATGGGAGAGTTTGTCATCATGCAATATGCTGATGACACATTTGCATTCATCCAGAATGATGGTTTCAGCCTGCCAGCTTTTCTACACACGCTACAACTTTTTGGAGAAGCCTCAGGAGTCCTAAATAAAAACAAGAGTACTATTGTGATGGAAACAGATCGGGAGGAGATACATGGAATTAAGTCATCGGGCACAAAATGCCACAAAATTATGGGACTCCCTCGCCATAAACATGAACCTTCCAGACTATGGGACTCTATTGTGAATAGAATGAAGAGGAAGATACAGATGTACTCCAAGTCACTATCACTAAAGGTGGAGAGTAGGGATAGTCAAGTGTGATTGCTAGCACACACATATTTTTTCTTAGGTTATCATTGCGCAAGGCTTCCTATAGGAACTGGAGACCGCCATGAGGGACTACATCCGCAAGGGCAAGAATGGTTTCTTGGGAGAATCTAACATTGCCAAAAAGGGAGGGAGGATTGGGATGTAAAGATCTCTTCACTCAGGCTCAGGCTTTGGCTGCCAAAATAGTTTGGAGAACTCTGACCTCAGATAACCTCTCACCTGCTCTAAAATTGGTAAGATATTGGTTAGGATCAACAACTATTCTGGGAGCCCCTTCTCTCCCTCATCAACTTCCTGACTCAGCATTCTACCAGCTCAAAGCTGCTCCTGGCACCTCCAAAATTCTGAAACGAAATTTCTCGGCGTCTAAAGGATCCAGCCTATATGCAGTCCTGTTTTAACGTTTAGTTGGTGGCATGTGAAGTCTGATTGCACAGATCTATGTTGTGAATATTATGCCTAAGGCGTCTGTACTGCAAAGATCATATGATCTTGCGCCCTTCTTGTAATACATACCTTCTATGACACTATCACCGGCGAGGTACCATGTTCCATTGAGTTAGAAGTCTTTCTCCACTATCCATTTTGGAAATTATCACCAACTCTAAGTGCCTCTGCTAACATTGTGGGATTGGAGGAGAATAAACCTGTTGGATTTACGGTCCTCAATGTCAGCATGCACATTGGAGGATGGTACAATAACTTGAAGTTTCCAATAATCAACATAGTGCTTGTTCACACAACTGTCCCACATGCCATCCAAGCAATAGCTGCAGAAGCATAAAAGTTCCCTCGTGTGCAACTGCAATGGAGATTCAGGATTGAATGCATGTATACAATGGATCTGCCTAGTGTCCAAAATCCTTTCCGCACCCCATGCTTTCTTTCTATCTATATCCTCCGCCTGGACTTCCCAAAAGAACTTTTTTATATTTTTCCTCTTGCTGGTTTCAGATATGTTCATCCACTCGGATGTTCCACAAGTAAACATCTCTTCAGCAACTTCTACCACTTCATGAGCATTACCCAATTTTATGCTGCTGTATCTTAACCATCTCTTCAACTCAACAGCCTTGCCATCGTGTTCACCTTTCCTGTGGTTGAAACAAAAAAAAATCCACAGCATATAGACTTCAGTGTCGTTTGTGTACCTAGCCACAAAGTAAAATGGTCTAGAAGCCTTGAATTGAGATGCTGCACCATCTGAAAACACATAATGCCTCTTTGGCACCTTCCTTTCTGCTCCAGATATTTGTGGTGCTTCATGAAGTAGTGTTGCACAAACAAAGTATCGTGTTCCCTATCGTCTGATACATAGTAATGACCCTAACTCAAACATGACATGTGGGTTGGCGCTGACAGGAATGGACGTGGGCGCTCAAACCCTAAACCATGGCTATGAGATATTTCTCCATCCTTGCTGAAGGGTCGAAGATCTCGTGTGGGTGGCTGGAGGGAGAAGATGCATCTCTTTGGAGGAATCTGGTGTTCCACCAATTCTTTCTTGATGAACTTTTCCACCCAATCTTTCCCTTCTGTACAGTAGAGGAGGATCTAGAAGTACAGGTAATTGAATCTTGGTTAGGGGAGTTTGTAGGGGACAGAAATAGGTCAGCAGCATGTATTTTCTATCCGTTTTGTTCGTGGTCAGAGAGTAGGATCACTGTTAGAGTCTTTTCTTGACGAAATTTAGGAGCTGGTAACAGTGGTGCACAAAAAATTAAAAAAAGGGGAGAAAATGAGGGGAACAAATAGAAAAGGACGATGGGAATAAAATAATGGGAGGTGGGGTCGATTCGAAGGGTATCACTGACCCTTCATTGGAATCCGTGCAAAAGTCAGGAGTGCAGATTTTGGGGTCTGGGAAACAGGATCAAACAGAATTTGGGACAGTACTGGAAAGGGACTCATGGGAAATAGGACTGGAAAGGAATTTTCTGCAACTGTTACGTAAGTTGAGCCGTAGAGGACAAGAGCAGTTGAAGCACATTCTTGAAGATTTGATCAAGGTCGAGCACGGCCAAGCAGCCCGGTGTGTCGCTTTCGGAGATTTTTTAACTTGGCTGCCAAACATGGTGAATATTCGAACTGGAGCAGGCGTTGGTCCGGTGACTAGGCAACAGGGAGTCGTCCAGCCGATTCTGGATTATGCTAATGAGATTCAGAAGGTGGTAAGGCGTGAGCTGAAAGATCAACACGTCCCGGCATGTGTGGGTAAGCTCAAGAACCCGGCTGTAGAAAATAAGTTAAAATATTTATCTAGTCTGGGCCTCGTTATCGTGGTTCGACATGAAGGGTTAGACCAAAGACTTGAAAGTCGAACCGAGAAGGAAAATGATATTTTAATAAAAAACTTGTATTGGACTGAGTTCACCTTCTTTATAGCCGAAAGTGTGAAAACACCCCATCAGCTACCTTGCTTCTAAAAAAAAGGGGACCATTAATGGGCCAACACTCGCCTTTTCTTCCAAAAGTGGTACCCGTGTTTTGACCTCTAACCTAATCGAAGTTTTTCCACCCGGCCTGGTCATCTTTGCAAGGCATGAACCCCATGTATTGGAATGAGCAGTCTCTGTACTCGCTATTCAAAAACACCGAAACTACATTGCCCTTGAAATCTTACCCGAACCGAGCCCCTAGAGTATGGGGCAGACGATCTTTTTGAAACTCAGGCTTGATGAGTATCCAATACATTGATTATTTTGGGAATCCCAAAACTTTAAAGATGGCTTGGAATGGTCTACCCGAGCCCCGTGGTATCTGTGGAAATTACATGGAGGAGGCATTTGTAAAGGGTGTGGCCCAGGGAAGCCTGCACACATTGTGGAGCAAGACAAGGAACCTGAATGGATAACCCCAATAAAGGGAAACCCAAAGGAGTCAGTCACCCTACTCGAAGATAGATAGATAGATAGATAGATAGATAGATAGATAGATAGATAGATAGATAGATAGATAGATAGATAGATAGATAGATAGATAGACGTAAGATAGATAGGCATTTGTAAAGGGGTGACCAGGGGAAGCCTGCACACATTGTGGAGCAAGACAAGGAACCGGGAATGGATAACCCCCAATAAAGGAAACCCAAAGGAGTCAGGTCACCCCTGCTCAGAGACAGAAGAAGAATATAAATGGGAGTGCTAAAAGAAAAGCAAAGAAACAAAAGGAAAGGAATCTTAAGGAGCAACAGAAATTGGAAGACCAAAGGTTAAAGGAACAGAAGAAACAGTGGAAAAAGAAAATCAGCTTCCAAACAGAGAATTTGGGTGTTAAGATTCTCAACAGAGTCAAAGGGAAAGAAATTGTGGACCCCAATGCTCTTGTGGTGACCCCTGCTCACGAGAGTAGAGCCAAGGTGCTTACCATTGAAGAACCCAATGGTCCCCTAGTAAATGAATATTCGGATTCAGATGACTCGGGGGGAAAATACTGGAGCAGGGAGAACCCTCAAGGTTAATCTCTTCTCCCCCTATCCTTCAATTATTCAAAGATGCCACGAATCTTGGTGATGAACAACAAGAAGGAATTTAGGGTGATCTGAATAGTATGCAATCAGGGATTCAGGATGATCTGAACAGCAAGAAAGCTGTTCCAGTAAGGGACCATCTGGCTCCACCTATTGTTGAAGTTCAAGCTCAGGAAGCCCAATTGGATCTTTCAGGGGTCCAGAATGCAAACAGGATAGATGATCCAGTAGCAAATCAGGGGGATCCACCAACTGATGATTTTCAAGAATCTCAATTGGAATCACAGGTGATGCCTACAAATCTTATGGTAGAAAATTCCCCTGTCTTGCTAGAACAAGAAACACAGGGGACCCCCTTGCAGGGTGATGGCCAAGGGGTCCTATGTTCCTTGGGCCCTGAAATAGGTGATACTCCTCAAGGGAAATTTTGGGACGATGGGGACAACACTGATGAGGAAAACACAAAGAATTGTGAGGAGGAGACATTCTTCACTCCTCAAACAACAAAAAAGGTAAGGCAGAGGAAGGTCTATACTCCAAATCCGTATGGGCCAATCACAAGATCCAAGAGGACATGAGGATTGTCACCTGGAATGTAAGGGGTATTAAAGGCCCCTTGAAACGAAAGCGTGTCATTATTGCACTGAAGGAAATGAGGGCTGACATCATTCTCATTCAGGAGCATAGGCTCCCTATTTTTGAAGCTTCAAATCTCAGAAATTGGGTCAAGCCCAATGGGTGGTCCATTTGGTCACTAGCAGATGGCACCAAAGGGGGAATTTGCACTATATGAACTCCTATTCTCCTTTAGGATCCTACCACCATCACTCTGGTAGATGGCATGTTGTTTTCCTCCAAATTGGGATGGAAAAAGTTGGAATAATCAATGTTTATGCATCCAATCCACCCTCGAGGAGAGGGAGAATCAGTGGAGGGACATGGCAGCATGGATCCCCACCAAGGAAGCAGATAGCTGGATTCTAAGTGGAGACTTTAACAATACTCCACAATGGGACCAAAAGCTAGGCAAAAAACTGAACATGACAAAAAATGAAAGGCTTCAGTGGGAAAAACTTATGGCTTTGTTTGTGTATCAAGCCCCTTCTTCAGTAAATGTCTATTCCTGGAGCAACAAGAGAGCTGGCAATGACAGGGTCTTCTGTCTTCTTGACAGATTTTACACTAAAGATGCCAACACATGGCCACATGTGATCATAAATGGAAATCATAGCAACTCCATATCAGACCATTTTCCGCAATTCTTAGAGGTGGGAAATTCAGTTAAAGGAGGAACCAACACCCCCTTTAAATTGAATACCAGTCTTCTCAATAATAAAGTTTTTTGTCATGAATTCCAGGACTTCTTTAAGTCCCTTCCCCCCCCTGCAGCAAAGTGGATCAATGAAAGGTTTTGTGAGCAAAATGAAGCAGATTAAAGATTGGGTGAAGAAGTGGGGTAAACAATGGAATGAAAAACTGAAAAAAGAAAAAAGGGACATTTATCTACAAGTTAAAGAGGTCAGACAAAAGATGTTTTCTGACCCTTACAAAATTACCCTGCATAAAGAGGAGGAATGCTTGGAAAGGAAAGTAAAGAATATTGAAGAGTCAGAAGCCAGAGGTCTAATAATCAAGAGCAAGTGTATTAATATCAACTGCATGGACAGATGCAGCTCCAAACTCTTCTTCAAGGCAGCAAAGGGAAGAATTATGAACAATGGTATTATCTCGGTCATGGAGGGAAACCAAAAAGTATCTGGTCAAGAAAACCTAATGGACTTCTTTCATGATAAATACAAGGACTTGTTTACTGAAGCTTCAGGTGGATAATACCAAACTTCAAGAATTCTTTGACAAGCTTGGACCAGCTGAATTGGCAATTGATGATACCACATTATTACAGATGCCCTCAACAAATGAGATTGAAAGTGTCCTTAAAAGCATGGCTCATGGGAAGAGTCGTGGCCCAGATGGAATCCCCCCTGAGTTTTTCGTATCATTCTGGGATATCATGAAATATGACCTCACCACTTTCATACAAGGAGCGTGGTCTGCATCAAAGTTACACCCTACCCAAAGTAGATGCTCCAATCTCCTTCTCGGATTGGAGGCCAATCTCGCTTACCAATTCATCCTATAAAATCTTGGCCAAGATTCTGGCTAACCGAATCAAAGGGATCCTCCAAAAGGTAATCAATCCAGTACAGTCAGCTTTTCTACCAGGGAGAAGTATTCTGGATAATTTTATTGGTGCCCATGAGGGATTACATTGGAACTCTCAATCCAAGCAAAACTGTATGCTTGTAAAAGTGGACTTTAGGCGAGCCTATGATACAATCAACTGGAATTTTCTCTACATGGCCATGGCACATCTTGGCTTTTCTGCCAATGTCATAAAGAAGGTGCATAGTTTAAATGAAACTGGCTGCTCAGCTGTCATGGTGAATGGGACACCTACAGAATTTTTTGAATGTAAAAAAGGGGTTCGACAAGGGTGTCCACTGGCCCCTTACCTTTTTTTAATAATAGTAGAAATGGTAACTAGGGCCACTTTATCCTTGGTAGCTACAAAAAAGATTCAGTGCCTTCAACTGCCACAGGAAATGGGAGAGTTTGTCATCATGCAATATGCTGATGACACATTTGCATTCATCCAGAATGATGGTTCCAGCCTGCCAGCTTTTCTACACACGCTACAACTTTTTGGAGAAGCCTCAGGAGTCCTAAATAAAAACAAGAGTACTATTGTGATGGAAACAGATCAGGAGGAGATACATGGAATTAAGTCACTGGGCACAAAAATGCCACAAAATTACTGGGACTCCCCCTGGCCATAAACATGAACCTTCCAGGACTATGGGACTCTATTGTGAATAGAATGAAGAGGAAGATACAGATGTACTCCAAGTCACTATCACTAGCAGGGAGAGTAGGGATAGTCAACAGTGTGATTGCTAGCACACACATATTTTTCTCTTCGGTTATCATTGCAGACAAGGCTTCCTATAGGAAACTGGAGACTGCCATGAGGGACTACATCTGGCAAGGGGCAAGAATGGTTTCTTGGGAGAATCTAACATTGCCAAAAAGGGAGGGAGGATTGGGATGTAAAGATCTCTTCACTCGGGCTCAAGCTTTGGCTGCCAAAATAGTTTGGAGAACTCTGACCTTAGATAACCTCTCACCTGCTCTAAAATTGGTAAGATATTGGTTAGGATCAACAACTATTCTGGGAGCCCCTTCTCTCCCTCATCAACTTCCTGGCTCAGCATTCTACCAGCTCAAAGCTGCTCCTGGCACCTCCAAAATTCTGAAACGAATTTTCTCGGCATGGAATCTAGCTTCAACCTGCTTTCGTGCCAGGAATCTGGCCTCAAATAACCATGGCTTTTTCTGGCATCAGGATTTAGTGAATGAAGATGAGGGATGCTTGGCATTAAAGCATCCTCTCAAATACAAAGAATGGAGTCAAGCTGGATTACATACTTTAGGTTCTTTGAGAACAAATGGTACTTGGAGGAATTGGAATGAGCTAACCACTTGCCTTTCTGACACAGAAATAAATAGGAAAATTTATTCTGTGGTTACTGGACACTTTAGGGAAGATAGCAGTATATCCGCTAACTGGACTTGTGGTGGTCATGGATATAAAGTATCCCAGCTCTATAATCTGCTTTTGGACACTGGTCAGCTTAAAGTATGCAGAGTTTGGAGTTGTGAACAAAATACAGCAGTTAAAATTATCAGGCAGGGATGGAAGCTCCAGTGTGCAAACAAAATAATCTTCTTTAGGTGGCTATTGCTCAACCAAAGTCTGAAAACCAACAGCTACAGGGCCCAATTCGACAGCCAGGTATCAGAATTGTGTCCATTGGGATGTGGACAGAGAGAAACGACCTCCCATGTCTTCACCTGTCCATGGTTGTCCACATTTTGGCAATGGATCCAACCTTTGGTGCAACAGACCCCAACAGATAATACTTCTCTGCTTCATTATTTTGACAATTCTTCAGCATTCAAGGGAACAATTAGGGTACTAAGTTGTTGGGCCATATGGAAACACAGAAATACAGTGGCCATTGAAGGGTTGGCTCTGAGCTTAAATGAACTTAAAGCATCCTTCCAGGTCCTCTTAGCTGAGGCTGCAATGGCCCATAGAGCTAGGAGTGGCTTGAATTATGTCTAAACTGGGATTCCTTAGGATCCTTCAATGATTTCTTCCAATTTTTCTCAATTCTGTTTAATGATTTGGATGTTGTGCTTGACAGAATTCTGCTGAAGAGACATCATGCGGGAGGGCACGCTCGTGAGGTGGATCCCTTTGCACCAAGCTTCCACTCGCTGGCTATTGATGCTTTGTTCGGTCAAAACCGGGTTATCGGTAGATTACCTTTGATCGGTTGCTGGCGGATGCAAATATATGGACATTCAATCAGGAGATTAAGCCATATTTCCTGGCTAAGAAGAAGATACATGAAGATGCACGCGATTCTTGGATTATGTACCTGCTAGATTCCACAGGATATGGGCCCAATGAGCTGGACGACCTGATGTTTCTTCATACTGATGAGGCCTATGCTATTATCACTCTAGATGGTGTCCCGGACATATTATGAGTTGATGCTATAACTCTGTCTTGCAAAACTCTGAACTTCTGATTTAAAGTATTTTTTCTCTTTGAACTGTTCTTAGTGGCCACGATGTAGGGCCTGTTGGCAGCTCGCTGTCAACACTTTTTCCATGGGTGGATAACCCCTGGTTTTTTGTATGACTATATAATTTCATATACAGTAATACAACTTCATCGTTTCCTCAAAAAAAAAAAAAAAAAAAAAAAAAAGATACATAGTAATGTGTTTCCTTGATAATCTCATCCGCCCATCGAAGTTGTATCTTGATATGTTATTTGAACCAAAATGGTAATCTGGTTATTAACCCAACGCATCGACTGCACCTCCTCTTGTTCCTTGAGTGTATAGTTCTCTGCAAAATCCACTACCGAAAGACATGCATCTGAGTTGGGAGATTCTCCAGAAGCTCCTTAAATTGTTTTGCTCGCCATTGGTACCAAATTATGCGGTGGAAAGATTTTTAGATGTTTTTGAGTTTATCTAGAAGCTCCTTGGGTTCTGTCTCATTGTACTGATGAGTCAATCTCCTACCAGAACTCTGCTTTTTCATAGTCAATGTACTCCCATTTCACTTTCCTATTACTGCCATTTTCTTCCATGGGACAAGTCCAAACTTCTTGATTGGGCAAAAGTATGCTAGTGGGTAGCAAAAAAACGATGCAAAGACCCAGAAAGCACCCAAAGACTTTCCAAAGATTTTTTTTTTTTTCATAATCGGCCATGCAATTCGACATACACGTGCAAAATTTGAGGGCCTAATTTGGGATATTGAGTGAGCAATTAGAAAACCCATTTCCAAAGCAATTTTAGTAAAACAGTAACAAAATTTCTTAATTCAGCCCAAATTAAGCTAAATCAGATGGGGCTTTTCAGATTTTCATAATCGGCCATGCATCCATATCCCACGCAAAATTTCGTAACCTAATTTGGGATATTGTGTGAGCAATTAGAGAAAACCATTGTCGCAGCTAGTTTTTTGGTACATTGAAGAATTTTTAATTCAGCCCAAATTAAGCTAAATCAATGGGGCTTTTTCAGATTTTCATAATCGGCCATGCACCCATATCCTACGTGCAAAATTTCAGAACCTAATTTGGGATATTGAGTAAAAATTTAAAGAAAAACCATTCTTGCAACATGTTTTTTGTAAAATAGTGAGGAATCTCTTAAGTCACCCCAATTTAACCAAAATTAGATGGGGCTTTTAGGTTGAATATGGTCGAAAATGACAATCCTACCTTGGTGGATAAGTTTTATGAAAAGATATGATGGATTGAGCAACTAATTGGAGATTCACATGCCAATTTGGAGTTTGGGCCATTTCTGCGCACTGTGGTGGGAGATGGTAGAGTGTAGTGGTGGGAGATGGTGCGTGTGGTGTGGGACATTGTGGACTGTGGTGGAGTGTGGTGGTGGGAGATGGTGGGCTTCAAATGTGGTGGTAATGGAGAATGTGGTGCATGTGGTGGTGGGAGATGGTGTGTTTGAAATGTGGTGATAAATGTGGTGGTGGCAAAGATGTGGTCGTAGTCTATGGTGGATGAAATTTAGTGGTAGGATAGATGGTGGGGTGTTATGTGGTGTGGTGGTGGTGACAAATGTTTGCTTGTGCTGGCGTCCTTCCTTGTGCTAGGTACTGCACAATCATCCAATATCATTTACATACAATTTGTAGGCAACATAATGAGATTCTGATGCTTACTTCAGTTTGATTTCGTGGCTTGAACAATAGTACTTTAATTCTTCCATGTGTCCACCCTGCAATTGGGTTGAACAATGCATTTTGTCCATTTATCCATGTGTGAATAAATAAAATTGAATCCACACATATCATACATTTAGCATGCACACACCCACGTGACACCATAAATGTAACGCACCCCACACCACCACATCACATCACATCACATCACATCACATCACATCACATCACATCACATCACATCACTTTGATCCTATTTCGTCTGCCATAAAAAATCTGCCTAGCCTGCTCTCATAACATTTCTGAAATTCGTACACCCTGATAATAATTACATTCCTTTCCTATTAATATTAAAGGATCTACCCACTAAATCCTGTCCCTGCACTAGACTTTTGGTGCTCAAGCTTCTAAGTTTATTCCGGCAATGGCTAACCGGGAGCTTGAGACAATTACGCCTACCTAGATTGAGCTTAATTTAGGAGGCCCTTTGGTTTGCTTTTAACCAAGGCTCGGATCGCCTCTTTGAAGGTGGATATGCCTAAATCCACCTTCTTTACTCAATTCGAAGCCACCCTAAACCCATTCAACGATTTCGATTTGGGCCTTCAATGGCTATTTTGGGGTCGGATTGACCGGAAAAGAGCTTTGCACAAGGTCCATGACCTTATGTTACATGCTCAAAGACAGGTATAGCATGGGTTGTTTAAGACTTCGAGGCTCGAATGGCAATAGCAAGAAATTATTAGCAGGGTTGCGTTCTTACCACGAGAAGATGCGAAGCTAATCGCTTAACCTCGATCCTATGCAATTTCGATGACCGCAGAAAAGCTTAGATGCTTTATCGCGGTAAAAAGTAATTTTAGATGCACCAAAAGTGGAGCTACCATACCAAAGATTTTTCTGTGCTTGGGAAATGCATGTAAATTTAGTTCTCGAAAGTACGAGCTTTCAATGAAAAGCTAAATTCGTAATATATGCCCTTCTTTTTCCTTCTTTGAGAAGTATAGCCCTCACCGATGCCGTTGTTGGCCTTGGCCACGCGGTGTTGAAAGGTGTGTGTTGTACTCTTATTGAAGGTTACGAGAATGTTTTACTAATTCATACCCTAGTTCCTCGATGGTGTTGTTGATGAAAGTCCCGACACCAATATAGGGATTGGCGATGTTTTAGTAAGTATTCGATTGGTCTCGCCTTTGTGGCAGAATTTTTGATCGGGCCATATCTCTGATCCCGAAGGTCGATTTTCATGTGCTTAGGCTTGTTGGAAAGCTGGTTCGCAGATCCTTCCATGCGGTATGGTACCCGCATGCTTGGCTTTGTTTCTATGCTCAAATTGGCACTTTTCGGGCCGTCTACTAGGGTTTCGGGTTGTGTCCAGACACTTCAACGGGATCAGATCTTCACATCCCAAGGGTGTCGATTTTCATGTGCTTGGGCTTTTTGGAAAGCTGGTTCAGAGAGCTTTCCAACGGTGTATGATATCTACATGCTTGTCTTTGTTTCGGTGCTCAAATCTGCACTTTTTCGGGCTGTGTGCTAGGGTTTTGTGGCAGCGTGTACACACCGATATCCGTGAGTCGACGCCCAAGTCATACCCCAAGTCATGGCCACGACATGATACCAAGATGTTTGTCCGTTTGTGGATTCCACACTTGGTTGGTGAGCTACCTCGCACCACACCAACCCATCCCGGGAAGGCCCAAACACACCAACCACCGGGTTGACCCCCACGCAGCAGAGCCCCCGAAGACCATGAAGCGGGCCACCAAGGAAGAGGCCCCGCGTGTAGGGAGAGACGTCTTCCATGAAGAGGGAGGTCCGAGCCAAGGCCCGGGCCGACCCGAGGTGGGCCATACAGCAATCCGGGCCATCGAACCTTGGAGCCGCGATCCAAGCGCAGGGTTGAGGCCAACAGCACGCCTTGGCGTGCCTCCCCCACGAGGTGGAGAACATAACATCTCTGGATGTTGCGCAGCGTTGTTGCCGAGAAACGGCATTTTAATCACGTAATTGAGGATCGCGACGACAAAGTGCGATGATAGCATCCACTTGCTACAATTTGACAGACAGCAATACCGCCAGGAGCTTTGCAGATATGAAGGGGCGTAGACACCGTGTTGGCGGCTATGGAAGCCGGGACGCAGGCGAGAACCGGGTAGAGCGGGGAGACACTGTAACCCTGCCTCGGATCCAGCCGAGGTTGAGGAGGCTAAGGCCACAAGATTGAGGAGCACTGCCGCCTCGCCGAGGTTGCGAGGCCGCCACAGCGGGAGACAAGGATTCCAGCGCACTTTCGAAGCTAGCCGCGTAACCGAGCTCTTCGGAGTAAGGATTTAGCACAGATCGGAGCTACGGGAGCCGGGCTGCCGCTGCCCAGCAAGGCAAGGGCCTCCATGCCGAGGCACATGAGCAACTCCGCCATTGCACGCTGGAGATGGCAAGACATGACAACGCCCCGCAAGAGCCGAGCTCCTGCACCGGAGAAACGTAAAACCACAAAGAACATACCAACCCCGCGAACCCACCAACCTACAGGACGCCAACCCGGAACACATGCCGCGGACACATCGAACACGCCGCCGCCAACCTCGGGCGCCGGGCCACGACCTATGCCACGCGACTCAATCAACACCCGTGCGGCCCCAGCGAACTTCGTGAACAGACGCCAGGAGCCGCGAATGTGGTAGTGCGAGGGCCCGACGAGGAGTTCGGGAGAACATCTCACTTCCACTCCGCACCACGGATCTTGACCGGATGATGTTTCAAAGACTGTGGACCATTGGAAAGGCGAAGGTCGCCATGGAATTCGTCGCCCGGGTGGTCATCTTCACGCTTAAGAGCGTATGAGCTGGGTGGCCATCCTAACGGCCGGGGCGGAAGTTGAAGGGGACTACTCAGACGCTGACCTGACTTGACCCAAAGATGACAAGAGACCCGGCAAAGCGGAGGGCTAAAGTCGGACCGCCGCAGACATGGAGGGGCAGCGGGGCTGGTCCCGGAAGGATGCGGAATTCAGGCAGCCAAACAGGATCACCGTAGCACTCCGGCCCCTCGAAGTCCCTCTCGAGGGGCTCCCCAAATGCAAGACAGTATCCACATCTTCCGCCCCCGGACCACCACTACCACCGGACTGAAGTGGCGATGCATGCCACTAAATAGGATCGCGGCCTCGCGGGTATCCTGGAATTGCCGTGGCTTTCCATGGCGTAAGGGGACAAATCTCACTCGCCGCCATGGACATGGACATTATCTTCCTCATGGAAACATGGGAACATGCCGGGTCACAAAGCCACCGATTTTGCCAGATACCACCGCTAATTCGTCTTCAATGAGTGCACCGAAACGAGGACACGGAGGAATTGCGTGTTACTACCGCATGCCTTTGGCCCAATCGGTCTCCCCGGTGGCGGGGCGCACAACAGATACAACGGGTAATGCGAAAAGTAATGATGGCAGCCCTCTCTTTGTGGCGGCTTGCTACTTCCCACATGCCGAGCAACTTTTACCACACGACTTGATGTGGACAGCAGAGCCCTATGTCGATCTATATGATGACATACAAAGCAGATGCATAATTGGGCAAGGTCATGTTGCTTGAGACTTCAATGCGCCGCAGGGGACGTGAGCGTATCCCAAAATTCCACCTCTAGCTGAGGATGTGTTGCAAATGGACCCCGCAGAGATGGTTTGGCCAAGGGCATCGATGACCCTGTGTGACACGGTATGGCCTACCGGGGCCGTCGGGCAAGATCTTTGACCTGGTCATTTGCAATGGCTGGCACAAAGGGTCGGCCCCTCCGCCCGCCTCCACTTGTAGACGTGGAGAACTGGGGGGGGCACCAAAGGTGGTGGATTACGTGCTAGCAGACGAGCAATGCCTACACTTGATCACTCGCTTCAGTGTCGGGACAGGTGGCCGGGACGAGGAAGTAGACTCCGACCATCAGCCCCTGTTCTTGCAGATAGATTGGCAGGCCAACCGAGCACCCATTGCCCCAACACCCCATGTACCACGGGTTAAGCCCGGACTATGATCATGCGCGCTGGTCTATGCGAGGATGCTTGAGCATGAGCTGCCGCCGAGGCCGCGAACTCCCCACACTTCAACAGCAGACGGCCCAGCTGAACCAGCTCCTTCTGAGGGTAGGGGACAGATGCTTTGGGAGAGGCCGCTCTCGACGATCCACAGGGGCTGCAATCACCTTCCCTCGCAATCACTGGTTCGATGACGAATGTCGGGAGCTGAAACGATGGCTCCGCCAAATCTTTGGACCCCACCATTCGGGCTCCCAGCCGCCCCCACAATACCGCCTTCCTCAAGACCAAGAAAGCTGTGTACCTTGCAGAGCACCAAAGAATGATGATGTTTGGTCTTCTAGACCGCCACCCTAGGGCCTTCCGAGAAAGGTCTTGAGTAAGCCCGCAAGACAGCCCACGTGAAATATTACCCCGAACAATGGGTGAGATACTTGCAGCAGCTGTGATGACCCAATGGGAAGCCGGCACCGCATTCTCCGCAGAAAGCCTAGCATTGGTCACATGAAGGGGATGTCATAATGGGCCTGCAACGCCGCTAACGGAAGGCAAAGCAGATTTGGATGGTATGCGTGCAGAGCTTCTCAAGGGGGCGGGCCCCAATGGTGCCGGGTTCTCACAACACTCTTCAGCGGCATTGCAAGAAGGTTTCCCCAAGACCGGACTACCAAGAGTTGTGCCCATATACAAAGCAGGGGACCCCATAGCCCAAACCTAACCATCGCACCATTATGGTCGGCCTGCCTTTGCCAAGTTGCTTGCCGGGATTCTTGAGCGGCGATTGACACTTTGGGCAGAGGATGGAGAAGTGCTGCTCACGCAGCAAAGCTTCGCCCGCATTCTACTATTGACCATATCTTCACTCTGGCGAACACTCATAGAGGACAGCGGAATCGACGCCGAAGACATGCACTTGTTGCTTTGTGGATTTCGCGAAAGGCTTGGACACGATTGGCTCGGGATAAGTTGTGGGATAGATTGAGACAGCCTAGGGACCCCCGCCGACTTGCGGAGAATGCTATATATACGTACTCATAATGAGGCTTGCTCTTGGGCCGTCTTCACACCGCTTCGGGAGCCCGTTGTTGTTAGTAGCATTGGGGTGCGCGGGGGCTGCCCTCTATCCCCGACGCTCTGGGCTTGTACATTGACCAGCTAGAAGAATGGCTAGCTGAGCACGGGAGGGGAGGGCCATTGATGCACCACATAATCCGCAACTCATATATGCCGATGATGTTGACTCGCCAAGATATACCCGGCAGGACATGCAACGCCACGGATGCTTTGGACACTTTCTCGCCAATTCAGCGACATGAGAGTTAACTGGCCCAAGACAAGGGTGCCGCTGGTCCCATCATCCCGGCACCACGCCTTCCCTCATTCACTTACCGGGGGCAGGTAGTGGAGGTGGCTGGAATCTTATAAGTATTTGGGCATTGAGTTTTCTACTACCACACTTTGGGATGCATCCATCGTTGTTACGGGTCACCGCGGCGCCGAAAGCCCTCAGATGCAATGCAAAACAACAAGTCACAAGGGTAGCTGTATGCATGGGGTCACCAGGCACACTTGTTCGAGGCCTTGGTTGAACCGGGTCCTCCTCTATGGGGGCGTGTGGGGGCGGTGATATCCCTCACCACTTGGAATGATCTAGAGCAGTGCATAAGGCCTTTGGCCCGGGTAATCGGGAGTGAAATCCACGGTCCCATATCAGATCTTGCTCCAGAGATGTGCTTCCTTCCATTACGAGGGGCTGCGACCGAACGTCACATTATTTACTTCCGAAGGTGGTGGCTATGGATGAAGCCCGGCGCCTAACCTTGCTTTGGCATTGGCGATGGGCCCCAAATGACTCAAAGCCTGTTGGAAAGACAAGCAAGCCCAGTGGTTCTCGCTATGGAATGTGCAGGCATACAGATGTGGACCAAAGGCATAATCAAGGAACGCTGCTTTGAAGCAAAGATATTTGGATGCTTGCTTCATGGCCAAGCTTTGGGATGCAGAGGGGCCTGCACATGTCAAGGTGGCAAATTATCGACAGCAAAAGTTAATCCCATGCTCACGAGGGGCCCACACCACTACACCTGCACCCATCTACCCATGAAAAGCGCAGGTGATTGCTTCCCATTCGCGACAGTGCACACCACCTCCGCATTGAGACGGGAGATGGATTCGGGGAGCCGCTGCGGAGGACAGAGTCCACAATGTCACAACGTAGCCATTGAGGATGAAAGTCACGCCCCAGGCCTGTCCATGCATGAGCATATCCGGGGCTCGGTGATGCGGGTTAGTTGTGCCCCAGCAAAGCCTTGCATTTGCATGAGCTAATGAACGCACCTACAGAGGCTTGTTGGGATCAGATCTCCGTGAGGTAATGGATACGCGGACTTCAGTTATGCCCCCTTGTCCGGACATTAACCTCAGCTGTACTTGTGATTATGTATATATATTGTCAAAGATGTCAAAGATCCTTATTGCTACTAAGGTTTTCCCGAAAACCCTTCGGGTGGGGTTTTAATCCCGGTAGTAATACTTTTGCTGCTCTCTCTTTGTACTTGGGTCCCATAGGCCGCTTGGTCTCCGTGGACGATAAAATCATATTCTATTCTATTCTATTCTTTTTTTTTTAATATATTATAAACTTTATAATGAGATGTACTTTCATCTAACAAAAATTTGTCTTTATCAATTCAACTAAACTTTTTAGGATCAGTTATTTATCTGTCATTCTCAAATATTTTTTAGACTGTCACTCATACACAGACCCAAAGTAAAGGAATACATTACTTGTAACTCAATTCTGTCATGTTCTAATATTCCCAACATTAAATATTATTTAGCTGCATTTTGAGTCAACTACGATAATTCACATGCCGCATACAAAGACACCACAATCAGCAGACAACACAATAACCACCACATGCACCACCACACTAAGCACCATAACTAAGAAAACATGAATATGAGAATTTATAAACTAACCTCAGGATTCCTCCGGATAGTGGGGATATGTTTTTCTCTTACATTTCTCTCCAATCTTCTAGTTCTAACATCCTTTGTGTTAGGAGACACTCACGGTGTTCTCAATCCAAAATTTTGAATCTTTTCTATCCTGCTCATCCGAAATTGCATCAATCTTTTAGCTCTCTTATAAAAACCCATTTCCCACCATTGTAATCGATCTCTTCCCTCTTTTCTTTTGCCTTTTTGCAGGTTTCTTGGGTGAACACCTAATACCTTTCCAAGATCTCTCTGGTTGATTTTGTCACTTGTTTTAGAATCTGCACAATGTGGTACAGCCATTGCAAGACAGCTATTCTTGGCTGCTAGGGCATCATTCTTTGGTAGAGAGTTTTTCCGCGATCTGCGTGAGAATCCCAGAGGCTTCTAATGACGATGCTCTTGGCTTCCAAATCCTTTAATTCTTCACCTATAAATTTTTCCAATGTTTTATCCCTCAAAAACTCAAGTAAAATTTCTTTCTTCATGCTATCCTCAATTCTTTTGGTCTGTTTATGGAATGACGTTAGCAAATTAAGGACAATACGACGTTTACTGCTTGCACTTCTTGATGAACCGGATCCTTCTGCCAATTCTACAAGCTCTAATTTTTCCTCTCTTCTTCTTTTCTTCTGGCGTCTTTTCTTCAACATTTCTTCTTCTTTGGTTCTTCTTCGTTTTCTCCTGTCTAAAATGCCAGTTTGTGGATAGATTACCTTTTTTTTTTTTGAAGAACTGTGTCATCAATATATTAAAGGAATGGTAATGTTACAAAGCAAGTGAGGAGGAAGGAGAACTGCCCCAAAGAGACACCGATACCTCGACACTCCACAACAACCTCACGGAAAAACTACAACTCTATCAACCGTATAAACCGGACCATCACCATCTACAACACCCAAGAAGTCCCGCCAAATGGCAAACTTCCGCCTACTACTCCGGGAACACCGAAAGCTTTGAAATAGCTTGTATCCGAAGTCGAGGAATCGGGAGAGGTCAGAGGCTGTTGAATCCCCGAAGATCCACAACCGCCGCCTAAATCAGCCCACGCGACAGATGCAAGGTTTGCTGCCGCAAGCGCGGCCAAGCACCAGGATACACATGAAGCAAAGAATGCCGGGCTAGTCAATCTCAACAAAAACAGCCCTAACCCAATCGGTGCAGCCTACAAATGAGGGCATAAACCGCACAATGTTCCACGATCTCATGATGAAGGCCACAACAGGCAAAGAGGGCTCACACCGCCTAAACCGACTCACAAGGGCATTCACCTCGAGCACACGGTGCACCACCGCCACGTATAACCCTAACCGGGGGGAAGTGACCTCCATGTCCATCGCCCAAACCGAAGGCCATCGAGAACCCGAAGTCGCAGAGACCACTTGCCCTGGAAGGGGCAAAGTGTGTCATGAATAGCCAAAGACCCGGTAACAAGACCGCACAAAACAAGAAGACACAACATCCGGATGAACCCTTCCAAACCTGCACCACCACATCATCCCGAGGGACTATAGGTATGTGTAGCGGAATACTCCCGCCACTTGTTCCCGTGATAGCCCTCCACGCCCCGTGCGAAAAGCGAGCTTCGAAGAACTCCCACGGCTGTTTTGACCACCCCAATACCAATCCTCCAAGGTGAGCACAGCTTCGCCTCCAACGGCTCACAAGGCCAGAGAGCATGCACCTGCGGGCGATAAAGGGCAAGTGCGCAGGGGGTAGAGGAACCCACAAGAAAGGAGAAGAGTGGTGATACACTGAGGCATAATCTAGCTGGAAGAGCACACGCACATGATCCCAAGCCCGCAGCACCCCCATGAGAAAAGGGGATGCATGTGGGAAGGGCGGAGACTATACAACAAGGCCTGGGGCAACTCCACATGCAATGCGGCTCCCCAAATGCTACACAATGGCTTAAAAAGACTGCAACAACAAATGCCAGCACCGGGAGAAGATGCTCCATATGCATCCTGCAAAATGCTCCAAACAAACTTGAGACCAACACCTTATTATGCAAAGGCCAAATCCAGAATGGCTAAGCCCCCCATCCTCCCTGGGTAGGAGACACTTCCACCAAGCCACTTTAACAACCGCCCCTTCATCATCCCCGCCCCACACAAAATTTCGAACAATCTTATCTAAAGCCTGTATCTTACTCTCAGGAGCTAACATCGCAGATGCTGTATACACATGAGTGCTACAAAGTATCTTGACTTGGCAACAATGATCCTACCCGCCATGGACAACTTGCTACCCTTCCACCAATTGAGGTGTTTCAGCAACCCCCCGCAAAATCTCATCCCACACCCCTCCCCATGGAAACATCCCTCCAAAGGGAATACCCAACAGCTTAGTACACACATTACCGGAAGCACCTTCCAAGGGAATAGAGCCAAACAAGGGGAAGCAGAGTCATTTGGGCCCATAATGCGGAGCACTTACCCTAATTCGGAAGAATGCCCGAGGCCAAGGAGAAAGTATCCAAAGAAACCCTTCACATTCCAAGAAATTTCTCTCTTACGCTGCAAGAAGAGGAAAGTGTCATCGCAAACGGTTAATAACTGCTGGCTACCATCCCGCATCCGAAGCCCATCCACCACCCCTCCATCGCAGCCTAAAAACAATCGAGACAAAGGTACTCCTCCCACAATCAGAACAAAACGGGCGCCTAAAGGGCACCGACGACGCACCCTCCGCTAAGGAGAAAAGGGCGAGGGTTCACCCTCGCACACCACCGTAGGCCCGTGGCTGACCTATGCGCCTTCATGATCGTCTTCAGTAAAGCGTGGACCACAGCCCAACGCTTAATATCATGGCGCATAAGAACTCCCAATCGGACACTATCGTAAGCTTTGGCAAAGTCAAGCTTTAAGATAGGCAATGCCTTGACTTTCTGTTCTCCGCCCAATAAAGGCCCTCATATACGCGCAACATTAGTCAAAATGTTCCTCCGGGGACAAACCCAGATCGCCTTACTAATGGAAGAAGTCAACACCTGGGCTTCAACTTCTCCGCGTGGCTTTCGCAATAATCTTATACACAGAGGACAACAAGGAGATAGGGCCTCCAATCATTATTAGTAGAAGGTCGCTTAACCTTAGGAATCAAGGAAATGCATGCGGTATTCAAGATCTTATCCATTTGAGAAGATCGCAAAGCAACTCAAGATACACTGGTACACACAGACTTCGCCAGACCCACTCCCAATAAGTCCGAAAAGAACTCCACAGAATGCCATCCAGCCCAGGACATTTATCCTTGGCCATGCACATACATGCCTCCGCTAAATCCTCTTTGGAGAGCTCCCCGCTCCAAGCTCTCATTTGGTGAGGCAGAATAGATGGCTTAACAATTTCAAAACAAGCTCCCTGATCTCCCGCTCATAGGGAAGAGGCCATGCGCCGAAAAACTCGGTGAAATGAGCATGCACATACCTCTGCAAATCAGCGGGGATCCTCCAAAGTCCGCCATCGGGCAAAGCAAGGGACGCCATAGATGCCTTTGATACCACGGCCGCCTAGCCGCTCACAAGAACACCGGCAGAACTTGTGTCCCCTTCTTCAACCGTAAGGGCCCTTCACCACGCCTCAAAATTCTTTAACTGCCGCATCCAGAGCAACAATGACCGCGAACATCGCAGATTCTCCCTAATGCCATCAGGAAGGCTGCTCGAATCTTCTCCAACTCCCCGATAGAGACCATGCAACTCCCCGGCCTGGCCTCGCCGCACACGCCTACCAAAGACCTTGGCAAAACGCTTCCCTCGCCAACGAGTCACCATACCGTGCATACCCTTCAGAGATGAAAAGGTATCAAGCCACAACTCCCCGGCACCGACCGGTGAAATCCAGATCAACCAGAAGCGGGGTGTTCAAGTTCGGAACACCGCCCTAGAGGGCGAGGAGGCAACCGCGACTCGAGTGGACACAAGCCGAGGGTAATGATCAGAAATGGAGGTAGACAGAATGTTACTCCACGCAAAGAGGGCACACCATCCCGGGCGCATGGGGAAGCATAGCACTGCCATGCTAGCGGACGCTCGCCCGCACTAATGGGCTTATTACAATAGGTGAAAGACAAGTCCCTGTGGACCTCAACCAAGGCCAAATCCTCGCAACAAACGAGACCACTGGTCCCTCTCAAACCCATGCACAACCTCGGGTTCCAGAACCAGCGTTCCTCTACTCGCTCTACCATATTGAAGTCCCCTAACAAAGAACCAAAGCGACGCAACCCACCAAGGGCTCGTGAACTTATTCCGGTTGGGCTCCACAAAGCACCCCTACGAGAAGGCGGATTAGGGGCATAAACATTAACAATCCCCCCACTCTTGCCCTCCCTCCAACCACTTAATTATTGCCCAGAGGCAAAAACCTGCTCTGCTGCAGAGTACGTGACGCACATCCATCCTCCAAGCAATAAAGAGTACCCCCCACTAGTCCGCCGGAAGAAGAAGCAAATAGAGGCAACCGCCTTACCAACCATATTCATGAGCTGGACATATCACCGGTGGACACTTATGCTCCTGAATGCAAACAATATCAGGGCCGAATCGCCGGTGCCAAAGAAACACGGGCCCTCTTACTACTAGAGGACCGCACTTCCGCGACATTCCAACTAAGGATGGACCTATTCATCCCGGGAGGAGAAGTGTCCAACCCCACATGCCTACCCACTGGGCCATCAGCCCACCTCCGCAGTCGGAGGATTAATCACAAACAATGTGACCCCGGTCGGCCATACATGACATTCCACTTCCAACACGTGTTGGAAGTCCCCAAGCACCTCCATAGAGTCATGGGCCACACTAGTCTCTACCTCCAACCGGGTTGCTCCGGCCACCTCATGCTCCAAGACATACCGCCACCAGACATCCCCAACAGGATCACCAACCCTCCCACAAGCCCTCGCCCCCAGACCTAGCCACAACCAAATCATCTCGAGTCCCTCCCCGAGCCATCACGTCCCCTAGCCCGCCATCCAATGGGCAGCCCGGCGGCAAGCCCAAGCCTCCGCCTCGCCCCACACCACCTCTCCCAACCACACCACCACCTCTCCCAACCACACCACCTCGTCCAACTCCAGCCATCGCACCACGGAGTCCTCTACAGCCTGCGGGGGAACAGAGGAATCCCAGGCTCCGTGATAAGCACCCGCAACCCCTACCACATCACAAGCACCAACAGGATCCTCAACAGGGTCAGATGGTAGCACAATAGATGGAAACATCCGCCGGATCTCAGAGCCATTCAAAAGCTTCAATCGGAAGAGAAAATGCCAAGGACCACTACGCACTGGAAGAGAAGTGGGCACAGTCGCAGCAAAAGGCGAGCAACCACAGATCTTGGGGACTCGCACAATAGAATGAGCCAAATATACACCCAGGCCATTAGCCATAGAAACCAAGAAATCAGGCACCATCAGATCAGGAGGAAGATCCTGAATCTGGAACCAACATGGGATTTTAACTGCTGTCAAAGAACTGGTGGACATTGCCGGGGTATAATACTGATACAACACATAAGATTCACCCAAAGTATCCACCCCCCGACTAACCAATTGCCGCACAGAAGACTTCAAACCTCAAACATGATTATGAAGAAATTATTTGGTAGGAATTTCAGAGGCGACACAGGCAAACCAATGCGCCTCGGATGTCCCAAGAAGTCAAGAGCTAAACCTCCTCGTGTCCAATATGTAACCCGTGAAGTAGCCCAATCAAGCAAATGAAACTAGATTCTCAATGGTGCGAACATGTGCCGTATGATCAATATCTATCCATGGAGTCTCGGAAGAGCTGCCTGCAGTCAGTCAACAGTGATGATCCTCCGAAATTTGAGCCTCTTGAACGCAGGCAGTCCTACACCCGGAGCCTTGCGCTTTGATCCAATCTGAAAACCCCACGAGTAATGCGAGCAACAATGTCATTGCTCGCCCGGCCGGGCAAGACAGAGTTGGGGCTGCCGCCGGCACCCCGAGAGGTATCCAGGGCACCCCAGAGGCACATCAGCTACATGCGCCTAGAAGAGGGCGATCACCAGCAAGTGATCCCTTCCAAGCACGGGGAAGAGGGCATCATGGATCCGATTTCAAAGGGGCATGCTTGATGGAATCAACACCCGAGTCTCCAAAACACAATCTACTGGAATCTCAGAATTATATTGAGAGGAAGAACAATCCACATACCTCTCTCACCCAAGGGGATTCCAAGAGCTCCCTCATCTCTGCCACCAATTGCACACCACTTCCCACAGCCCGACCTCTTCATGCATCGCCGAGACCCGCGCCCTTCCCCTTTTTTGGAGGATTCTTCCTCCTCGCCATCTCCCTTGGCTTCAGCCCTAAGCCATGAGGCTCAACCGATCCCCCATCAGCCTGTCTGGCAGGAGCCATGACATCCGAACCAGTCCGGAAATCAGCTGTTTGCAGCAACAAGCCATATGCAAAACAGATGATTCTATACACCTCCGGAAGAGCTGGAGCAAGAGCCCAAGCACTTGGCTGAAATCGACACGGATAAGAGAGATATCGCCCGATCAAAGTTTGTAAAATGGAGGAACCAAGACCGCCAGTTCGACCGATAGATTACCTTGTTGACATCCATATCCACAATAGATTAGAGCTTGCAACAGGGAGCTAAAGAACAGGACGTAAGCAAAGAACAGGAATTTGAAGAATAGGAATTTGAAGTTTAGTTTTGAAATTAGAATTTCCCCCACAAATTGGGACTCCATTCTTAAATAATGGCAGTTGAGCGATGCCATAATTATATTTTCATACCACAAAAGTGGCGGATGCACGACCACATTTGGGGGGACAGGGGGGACAGCCGAATTGGGACACCACAGCGTGCTTTTACCCCATACTATTAAGTTGTTGGGCATTCTATGGGCATCTAAATTTCTACCTCAGATGCATGGGATATCATCATTAAAGGATTTCAAGATACTTATTTTGGTGGGACACGACTAATCTCTCTATGTCTGGCAGGATCACTCTGGCTAAACATGTCTTAATCAACACTCATGTTTATATAGCATCTGCACTTCTGGCCTCTCAGTCAAAATTTCAACAGATTATTGTACTTGTTCGCAATTTCATTTGGGCTGGTAATGAAGAGCATGTTGTGGTGAAGGTTGTTTGTATTAGGCCAAGGTTTGTTGGTGGCTTGGGTATGGTTTCGTTTGCAATGTCAGATTTTGATTCTTAAGCCTATATGGAGGATTCTCACAGATTCCCTTGACTCAACTAAAGTAAGATTAATCAATCAGGCACTTGTGCATTGTGCCCCTTTTGATAGAATTGCACTTAAAGCTCTCTTGCCCTGGAGCCTTTGTTTTTTATTACGTCCTTTTCCTAATGCTTCTTCTTTTTTGAGGGGGCTATTGGAGTCGTGACAGAGGGTTTGTACTATATTCCATATCAATTCTCTTGCATCTGTTCAGACGAGCACTACCTATTGGTGGATTCCTGTAGGGAGTCATCTTCCACTTTGTGCTCTTGTGCATCACTTGATTCAATGGCGGTGGAAGCTAGCGGGAATTCAGACTGTTGAAGCTTGGTATGAGTCTGGCCACTTATTAACATGGGAGTCCCTTCAGACTAGGTTTTTTTTACCTCGATGAGACAGAACCATCTGGCAAGAAGTTGATGCTATCACAAGCTGCTGCACAGCCTATGGATGTGTGTATATGGCTTGTTAGCAATCGAATTATAGAGCGGCAGCTTGTGAACTCAACAATAAGATGCTCTTAGGTGTTGATACCCTTCCACCTTTGGTATACTGGCACCTTCAGATCTCTCCTCCTAACTGGAAGCATATGTGGGGTTAGACTTGGGATAGTTTTCTCCACTCCAAGGTGGCTATAGTTTTGGTGGCAAAATCTTCACAAATGCCTTCGGGATAATGTGCTTGTTCATAGGATTGATCCTCGCAAGTCTCGATTGTGTCTTTCGTGTAAGTAGAGAGTCGAGACCACTGAGCATTGTTTCTACTTGACCCAACCAGCTTGGTCATGGCTCCTATCTCTCTTACAAGTGACATTCACGGTGCTTTTGGCTATTTACCTAGAGGCCTGGACCAAAATGCAGAGCCATGCCTTTGATTTGGCTTCGGGTTGTTTACTATGGTCAATTTGAAAGCGAGGAAGATTTTGTATTTTTAAGGGCCTAGATATTCCTAATGCTCGTGTCCTACTGGATGCAAAGGTGGAATCACAAAGGCTTAGTGCTGCTTTATGTTTGGTCCTGTCAAGCGGTAGCTAAATTTTAAGGTTTATAATGTGAGCCTCTGCTTATACATAGGTGGGTTGTTACACTCACTGGGTTGTGATTATCCTCCGGGCTTTTGTTCCGCCTTTGCTAATGTGTTTGTTTCCATTATGGTACTTTAATGCAATTTGTCGTCCTTCAAGAAAAAAAAAAGGGTCTTTTGGGGGTTGGGAGGGGGGATGGGAACAAATGCATATATGACATGAGTATCTTGTCGTGATAAGTATTGATAGCAATACACACCTCCCATAGCTAATGGCTACTGATTGAATCTTTACAAACATGGGGATCTTCTTGACCACTATATTACAAACTTTGGTACCGATATCTTTAACTTATGGATATCTTAACTTTCGTGAGGGTACACACTAGGCCATTTTGGTGGACTGACTGTGCCATTGGCGTATTAATTAATCTCCCTTCACAATTTCTGATACTTGAGCAGCAGACATTACTATATGCTACAAATTAATACCGTTGTTAGGACATGAAGGATTATCTCAAATATTCAAGGAGCTATTTCTAAAAGCATTTCAAAAAAAATGAGCCTTCTGAAACAGTAGTGTGTTCATGTGGTAAAAAATTCAAACGCTACTGATTTAAAAAAAACTCCAAGCAATGATCATCATGGGAAATCACGTGTGAGAACTTAGTGGCAATTAATAATTGCCATGTTCAATTAGAAAACAAATTAAAGGGACGCCCCTGGGATTTTCATGTTCCCCACTATGGTGCAATATTTATCTAATGTACTTTGAAATAAGTTTCATCAGAAGGCTTGCCACATTAGAAAAACAAGGTGCTGCGCACGAGGGGTTGCCCTCCAGTGGCCCGAGAGTGTGTTTTCATGGGTTCGTTTCGCGTTGTTTTATGTTGGGTCTTGTCATTTTTGTGTGAAGTCGTAAATGCTATGAATGCAAGTTTTCGTTTTCTTAGCCCAAAAAGATGCTCATTGTCTATTTGGACTCCAACCTATGACATGACTGAGATGATAAAAGCATCCAAGAGCAATTATATAGTAACATAAATTGATTTAGTTCATGAGATTGCCTTGCTCATCTATAGTTGTAACCAATTAAGAAAGGTGCATAATATGGGTATTTACATGTTTGCCGCTACTTTAATGAACAAATTAGATTACAGATTGCAAGACTTGTGGCAAAAATCAACTATTCCTGAATTACTAACTAAAGGCTTTATAACATCATTTTCATCCAATACTAGTGCATATTGTTAGCATATCATTTGAAAGAGTGATCTAGGTATCAGAAGAGTCACAAACCTAATGAGATACATCTTTCTAATGATTATTCAATATTTGTTATCTATAAAACAACTAAAAAATGGCACATATCTCCCATACAATACCTAACACAGGCTGTATAAACAATCATAGTGACTACCTTTCCCTTGACCTACTATTGGACTCATCTTCCTCTACCTTGATCTAGAAATGCACTTTGCTCCTTTGCTCAACTCAACCTAAACTTCATCTATCCACTTCAATTTTTAAGGTTTGATAGTCATCAATACATGATTAAATCTTTTGATCCGCATTAAACAAATTAAATAAATGTCAAAGTGGATGTAAGAATAAGTAATTCCTCAATCAAACACAAGTCATTGTTGGCCATTCTTTTGAAGTTTGAGGAACATGGATTCATGTCCATTAGTGACAAATGATTAGCTTCATGCAATTGCCAAATATGAAGAATTTTTTACCCAACAAATCTTCATGTCTCCGGACTCATGTAGTTTTTTTCATATTCCTTATGCTCGTAGAATGCAATCAAAACCTGTAACAATTACCTAGCCCTGTCTTAAAGCAATAGATATGTCCAATAGGAATTAATAATTTTTCTTAACAGTAGCAACATTACTAGGATATGTATAAAACCCCAAAATGACATAGCTTTGCGGCTTTTATCCAACCACAAACTAGCGGCTAATATATGGCTTGTTTCAGCTTGGTCCTTCTCTGTAGTCAGTTCCTTTTGTGGTCATTTATCACGATCTATTCGAACCTTGTCCTCAGATATAGTACTTAGAGCTACTTCTTTCAGCTATGCAAAGGTAGCTTCATCGTCTAAAGAGCTTGTAGACGGAGGCTGTATCTCTGAAGACGTCATCTTGGCATAATCAGATGAACATTTGGCATCTAACTCTTGATTCTCGTCTGGTAGAATAGGTAAGGCAGCCAATCTCATAAAGTTCACAGCCTCCTTGTCTAAGTCCATGGCAACACAGTTGTGGCCCTTCTTAAGTGCACAAGCGATCGTAGTACCAAGGTTGTGGGTCAACCAATGAAGTTATTTATTTATGTTTTATTGTTATACTAATATACCACCATTGTCAAGATAGAAATGGTCAAGGACAATCAATCTATAAGCCTAGGACAATTGTCAAAATAGAAATGATCAAGGAGGATCAATTTATAAGGCTAGGGACAAGAGCAAATTGCAATTGAGACATCTTTTCCAGATGTAGGTTAAAAAAATAGGACTACTTTGCTAACTTAGGACCACATTCTATCAACGGATTCTAGAACGCTGGAATTATAACTTGATGTCAAAATTTAAAGTGGCACACTTTTGGGTTCCTAGAGTCTAATTTTATGATTGAGATAATTAAGTTAGGCAGAAAAAATTGAACCTCAAAAGATGCATTCTTGCAATTAGACTACAATTTTGGTTCTATTGGTAGTTGCTAGCCAAAACCTTCTATAAATTGCAAACTTATGGACTCAAGCTTGTGTACCTTAGAGCTTGGATTCCATTCCAATAACTAAACTTTTTCCAGTAGACATGGTTGTCTGGGTCTACTTGTGAGGATTTGCACAATAGTGTTTGGTTGGGTTAAGTTGTTTTTGCTATTACCTTTTGACTTTTTGTAGGTTGAGTACAAGAGATCATGTTAGTGTTATTGGACATAAACATCCAAGTGAAGCACAATGTTGTATATCAAGCTTCAATGCTTGTTGTGCTTCTAGTTATCTATATGAAATTTCCATCTCGTCTTTGCTATTAGTGAGATCTATTGGAAAAAATAGAACGATATTTGCAATTTGTCTTTACATACAAAACCTGTTCGCGATCCAGTAATGGAATATTCATAGCCCTTGTTGGCTATTCCTTCTAATTATTTCGTCGACAACAATACTTATGCTAAACAAGAAATGATGTTCACAAGTAAGTTTCTTGATATAATGAACGATTAACATGACAGCCTCCAAGTTGTACATACTAAAATTCTTTGTTAATATAAATTTTCATGGTGAATTTTATAAGTCGAGTTGTTGCATTTGAATTCTCTCTTTGTTTGTGTATATTATCACATGGGATGGGATAATGGAATTGAAAGAATAATATTTTAACAGTGAAAATGAATTCAACGTGATATACTTCTCTCCGCGGATCCGGGCAACTCCAACTTCTTCATCTCGCATTCAAGGGCTTGGTTGAGGGAAGGCATGTAAAGTTTCATTCCAAAATCTCCATTTGTTTCTACCTCTCTATATACTCCTGGTAGAGAAGTCCGGTGGCCGGCTTTGCGGACAAAAATAATGGTCGAGGAAAATGAGAGCCATGGAGCCAAGCACAAACAATCATCCATACCATGATGTAGTTAATCGCGGGAAATACCAGAAGATAACACAATATTAGGGCTTAAGAAGGCATTGATTGATTCTCGCTTTTTTTTGGTATCGAAAGCAGCCTTGTTGCTAGCAATGAGGTCCGTGCGAAGTTATAGAAGTAAAATGAGCCGGAAGCTAAGATTCCTACCCGGCTCCCTACGGATGCAATGGAATCTGCTCAATGGAAAGTGGATTCTAGTGTAAGTTGTTCATTTCCCATGTAAAAATCATGAAGCGTAACTTGGTCAATATCCACACATATCATCACTTCTTCCCCGGTTAACCTGTCTCTTTAGTTAACTTGTACAATTTTCTCGCTATTGTTCTTTGTGCTCGAACACAAATGTGATGTGCGATACACTTCCTGGTCGAACTTTTTCCCCTTCTCAAAGCAGGGATCTTGCCCTTGTCAAAGTTCCAGAAATCTCCGCAAACCATTGATGCCGAAGCATTCAAGTGCCCAAAATTCCGTCACCTTCTTTGGGCCTTATGCATCAACTTCTTTTTCTACTACAAGCATCTTTTGAAGTTCGCAGACCCACAATGAGTACGGGTAAAAGTTAAATGCTTCAAAGCGCCATTTTGAAATCAAATAACAAAATATATCAAATAGACATGCTACTACATAATAAGAATGCACTCTATATCTACGTTTGCAACTTCAACAAATCACCATTAGAACATGCAAAGCATTTCTGTAGAGAGAAAAAATTAACAGTCGGATATTGCTTTCCTTTCCCATGAATATTGTGTTACAATGCAACTCTAGTGGCTTCTCATAATCATGACTTATACAACTACAAAAGGCTTCCAGATCTAAATGGGTAAGAAACAATTCCTAATTTACCACAAACACAAATTTATTGGAAAGCATAAACCTGCAATAAAGATCAATTTAAATGCACTTCCATTAAATCTAGTCTTTGAAAAGCAACATCAGTCTTTCATAAAGGCTTTTGAACTTTATGAGATCTTAAGCAAGAGAGCATGCACAAGGTGCATTATCCAAGGGTGTTGTAAGCCATTTGCATTATCAATCATGAAGCCTCTATTCTTTGCCATGAAAAATCACTAGATTAGCTTCATGCGATGGGGCAAATATGAAGAATTTTTTATCCAACAAATCTTTATATATCGGACTCATGTAGTTTTTCATGTTCCTTATGCTCTGTAAATGCAACTTAACATAGAACAATTACCTAGCCCCATTTCTAAAGGAGAGATATGTCCAATAGGAATTAATAATTTTTCTTAACAGTAGCAACGTTACTAGGATATGTATAGAACCCCAAAATATCATACCTTTGAGGCTCTTGTCTAACCACAAACCAGCGGCTAATATCTGATCTTGAAATTGCCAAAAACACTTAATATTCAGTCTTGAAACTTGAAGTCTCACCCAAAACACTAATATTCATAATGGGTGGCCACTAACCAAATCCTAAAACCAAAACGCACTATCATCATGTTTTCTTAATAAGTTCTAAAATAAAATGCCTTTTGTACCAGCTAAGTAACATGTCCAACACTACATCAGTAATAATTCTAGAATGAAGACTCACCTTATTTCTAGATTAAAAGATCCACCCAAATTGCATGTGTGGGAAGACATCACAGTCCCATGGCAATCATTGAACTTCTTCTTTGGACCTTGCAAGCTTACTAGCTTCATATACCAAGTTGTTCGCCTTCATTATGGTTTTTCTGACCTTTTTTTCCTTTACCCCGGATGCAAGTATTCTTAGCCCTCTATTCTATTTATTTACAAAAGTACTTGCCATAAGTACATGGGAAGTAGCATTTAACCAATACATTCGACACCCCATAAGTTTTTCACCTACTAAACAATGCCGCTTTGCTTCTTCATAGGTTGGACATGGTGCAATCTCCCGCTTCATGCATGTGTCCATAGTTGCTTGCATTGCCTTAAAGCCTTCATTTGCAAGAAGTTACAAGGCAAAAAAATGTAGATTGGGTTTTGTTTTCATTTTTCATTTCTCAATGGCTAGCCGAGCACGGGAGCCTTTCGGTTGATGCACCACATAATCCGCAAAACTCATATATGCCGATGATGTTGACCGCTTTCGCATATACCCGGAGGACATGCAGCGCCACTGGATGCTTTGGACACTTTCGCCAATTCAGCGGCATGAGAGTTAACTTGGCCAAGACGAAGTCTTTGCTGGTCCCATCATCCCGCACCCGCCTTCCCTCATTCACTTACCGGGGTAAGGGTAGTGGAGGTGGCTCGATGTCTTATAAGTATTTGGGCATTGAGTTTTCTACTACCACCTTTGGGATGCATCCATGGGTTTACGGTCAACTGCGGCCGAAAGCCGTATGCAATGCAAAACAACAAATCACAAGGCGTTGTATGCATGGGGTCACCGAGGCACACTTGTTCAGGGGGCCTTGGTTGAACGGTCCTCCTCTATGGGGCGAAGTGTGGGGGCGTGATATCCCTCACCACTTGGAGCGATCTAGAAGCGGTCTGAAGGCCTTCTTGGCGACGCTGGGAGGGAAATCCACGGTCCCATATCGAGATCTTGCTCGGAGGCGGGCTTCCTTCCATTACGAGAGGGCTTTGGGCGTCACATTATTTACTTCCGGAAGGTGGTGGCTATGGATGAAGCCCGGCTACCCAACCTTGCTTTGGCCGGTGGTGATGGGCCCTTTGGTGACTCAAAGCCTGCTGGAAAGACAAGCAAGCAGGTGGTTTCAGCGATGGAATGTGGGAGCACACGGATGTGGACCCGGTGCGCATACACAGAAGGAACGCCTTGAAGCGATGCTTGGATGCTTGCTTCATGGCCAAGCTTTGGGATCTGAGACCTGTCACATGTTAAGGTGGCAAATTATCGGACCGAGGTTAATCCAGCATGCTCACGAGGGGGCCCACACCACTACCACGCGCACCCATCTACCCCATGAAAAGCGGGGTGATTGCTTCCATTCCATACGGTGCACACCACCCCGCATTGAGACAGGGAGATGGATTCGGGAGCCGCGTGAGGGACAGAGAGTGTCGATTACTTTGTCAACGAGCGCCATTGAGGATGAAAGTCCGCCCTCGTGCCTGTCCGGCGAGACAAGCATATCGGGCTTCGGATACTCGGTTAGTGGTGCCCATCGTGCCCACGCGATGAGCTCTATCGAGCACCTCTGCCTCGAAGGGCTTGTTGGGATCGTACCTCCGAGGAGGTAATGGATACGGACTTCGATTATGCCCCGTCCTCCACATTAACCTCACCGTACTTGTGATTATGTATATAAGCATGCGGTATGTCGGCATCCTTATTGCTACTAAGGTTTTCCCGAAAACCCTTGGGCGGGGGGTTTTTAAATCTGGTAGTAATCGCTGCCGCTCTCTCTCTTTGTACTTGGGTCCCATAGGCCGCTTGGTCTCCGTGGGCCGATAAAATCATATTCTATTCTATTCTATTCTCATACCTTCCCCGGGCCATAAGTACAGGGGGAAGCAAACATTTAACCAATCTTTTTCGACAAGGTGTGGGTCAAGTGCATGTAGATAAAAATTTGCGGGGAGCCGGATCTTCATCCCTCCCCAATGTCTACTCCTTGATGCCAAGAACTAATGCTCGACCATGGCTATAGCGGTGAATAAGGCTCCAAATATCTATGGCGGCGGCGAAAAGATTGCATAGAATACATGCCGGTGGTGCCGCTTAGCGGTTTACACACCCGCGCCCAAAGAACAATCGGCCATTTGCAGTTTGACAAAAATAAGCGAGTTTGGAGGATCCACCAAAGATATCCTAGGTATATTCTAGCATATACTTAGGATATGCCACAAACCCACATAAACAAGGGTTTGCCCCCCTAGGGGCAACCCAAAAAAAAAGGATTTATTCAAACTATTTCTTAGTACTTTTAGATATATTTGTAACCCATATTGGATTCACCCATTTGACTTTTTAGAAATCAAAAGTGACAATGTACAACCATTGCTATAGATGTATGAACACAACCTCCCTAGATGTAATGTTCTTAATATACGTATGAAAGTGATATGCCAGGGATATGGGTCCTTTGTGACAATAAGATCTGATAAGAGAAATAATTTTTCGTTTGCAATACATACAAATGGCATCTATATAGAAGTATCAACCAAAGCTACAACCTTGTTAATTGCACAACCAATTTTATTGTTGTATCTTTGCAATCGTCCTAAGGAATACATTGAGGAGATAATAAAAACTAATCACACATTCGAACGAAATGGCTTCTCAATGAGTCCACTCAAAAATTTGGTCACACGAACCATAAAAAATACAATGGCTCCTGGTTCCATGGTGGTTATATATCAAGAAATTTAATTAATGGGTTAAGGGACTTTGTTCCCAACTAATCCATATGTATAATATAAGAAAGAAAGATAGATAGATAGATAGATAGATAGATAGATAGATAGATAGATAGATAGATAGATAGTATTTTTACGAGTGTCCATGAAGACATATGACGGACCCCAAAGACTTGAAAGCAAGATCTCTTAAGTGCTAACCCAATGGACTAGCCATGTAACCGAACAAGGGGGAAATTGGAGCTTTTGGTATTTCTGTAGAAGAAAAAATGGTTGACAAATTTGTGGCACATACAACATTCTCCAAAATGAACTGTTTATCCTTAAAGGTTCAAACTTGCTAAGGATTTTTTTCCGAATCTGTATGGCAGTACAGATAGAAGAGTAAAAAACTAGGGTTAAAATATTACTATGACACCACCATGTTCAATTGTCTAAAATTCAGAAGGATTTAATGAAAGCGGATGCAAAAGGCCTTTGCTGGATCTGTACTATGTTAAATAGCTCGGAATGAGATCCTTAATATTCCAGAACTTCGGCACAAGCTATAAAGATCGATGGATTTCGTGGATTCTGTGAAAAATAGCTTCAATGAAGCCCTGCAAATGCACAATGTATCATCAAAGCCTCCGCTTTTATTCGAGGGTCATTTATAAAAAAATTGCAGCATAGAAGAGCCCTACACATGCTTTACACATTTTGCTAACATAGGACCTCATACATTTGCATGAAAGCTTGTAGAACAAGAAATTTGAAGACATCTAACTTGGTTACTTCTAGAAGATATATTTGCATTACGAGCCAAAGGAGGACATTGATTTGACATCACCTATGCATTTCTTGAATGAGTATTGATCACCAAAGCTTTTAGTCAATACTTGAAGACTTGAAGTCAAATTTTGAAAACCGAAGGATCGCTTTTTACCCCAAAGTAAAAGATTGGAGGACCCCTCAAATTCAATGGTAATTTGCATGATTCAAACTTTTGATACGATATTATAGTGCAAAAGGCCTAATTTATTATGTCCCAAGGCGTTCTACCTGTATTCTAACCATAAATATTGCGCATATCCTATTTTTTAGTCATTCCATACACCATTGCCCTCTCCAAAAGTTTGTAAATTCCTTTTTAGTAAAAAATGCACAAAGAACTATTGGCATAATTGGAGGCAAAAAAAATTGATGAGCAAGGGGGGGGAAGGTAGAAAGCTATCGTCGATTATTTCGCTAGCCCAAATAATGTTGGCCGATCAACGGAGATTGGGCCCCAGACAAAGCTTTGCAGCGCATCAATGCAAAAGAAGTTTGAGAGAAATAGAAAAAAAAAAAAAAAGCACCTGCTTCAAACACAATTGAAAGAAGAAAAATCAAAAGATGGTGGACAAATGAATCTCTTATGAAGAAGGAAAAAAAAAGGATTTGGGCGGGTTGGATTTGAGCCAGATTGAAGAAAAGAGGCAAGAATTTTTTTTTTCCTCTGCCGAGCAGCTCTAACGTCCGCCGATCAAATGGAGTATTCGGGTGATTATGACAGTAATCACTAGAATATTCTGTGATAGATAGATAGATAGTATTTTTACGTCGTGCCACATTGGCAACGTCCATGAGGACATATGACGGACCCCTAGAGAACACAAGATCTCTTTATTGCTAACCCAGTGGATTAGCCACTAAACCAACAGTAATCAAGAGTTAGCAGTAATCATCAAAATATTCTCTAACATGAGCATATTCTAAAAGATGCATTATTTTCTTGTTGCAATTGGATGGTGGGCAACAGTTGGATCAGCTCAACTTTATTGAATTGGATGGACTCAACAATCTTTAATGCAATCGGACGTTGGGCAAGAGTTGATCAGCTTGACTTGCAAGGACCAGTGGTTAAGTATTCATCACTACCTATATAAAGCAGTGTAATTTGTTCCCATTAAAATTTCACTAATATTCACGAGACGAGCCCACCCGGGCCATACGTCTATTTATTTAGGCCTTTCTAAAATAGCGAGAAAAAAAAATTTGTTGGCGCCACCGTGTCCTTTTCTTCGGTCGAAGAAACCATTACGGCTATAGTGGTTTGGACCCAAAGGCACCTCTGTTCACCTGATGCGCCATCGCTTCATTACGATGCAAGCAATGATCCGGCGCTATTGCTTGGAGCTATGGAGGCAAGGGGCGGAACAACCACTTAAAATCCAAGCATTTTGTCTCCCGCATTTCAAGTTCCATCACGAGTGGTGATGTTTGAGCATAAAGCCTTTGTGGGGTGAGTTTTCAAAGCCCTCTTAAGGCGGGGTTGCTCCGGCCAAAAGCCCCATATGGCTTTGCTATGCTCACGAAGATTGCTTGCCCACCCAAGCAAGGAATCCTTCGCTCGATTCGAGAGCAATATCTTACTGCGGATATATACAACAACTTTTGAAATCGATGTTGATCTATGCGAAAATGGGCTCGCCGGAAGGCAAGATTCCTTCACTTAAAATTACTTGGGGGGCCGAAACTTCTAGAGAAATGAGGAGGAGAAAGATATGACGAATTGCTTAGTTCTAGATCTGAGGAGATAAGTTATGTTTCCCAACCTCACGGAAATTTTTCATCTGAGAGTCTAGGGTCCATTCCATCTAGATCTGTAGTAGTATTTCCTTCTGAGTTCATTAGCACATTCGAAAGTATGTGGTAGGCTAGATAAAGTTACCCAAACCGACATAACTCTTTGCTTTGCCCATGACCTAGAAATGATAAAATCGAGTTACTAGCCACAAATCGGACCTCCGGAACCATTAAATTGAACTCTGAGCAGGTAGAAAGCTATAAAATCGGGCTGTAGCAACAAATTGGGCCCAGAGCCATCAAATTGAACCTCTAAACCGGTTTTGCTCTATATCAACCTCCGATTGCTTCTATGCTTGATGGGTCTCCAAATTACAAGTGACAATCCCAAAATTGGCGATAATAAAGGCTTAATCGGGGCCATCCTATCTTGGCAGCGCCTCCAATCACACACCAAATCATTTTTGGCGTCTCCAAACACCGGCCACGGGGATTTTGGGTTCAAACAAATTTTATATGAGAGTTCTTTTAGGAAACAATCTCACCGTCAGGTCAATAATTAATCTCAACCACTTAATTGAAGTTTTTCGACCATTTAATCGGGTTCTAGTTACCTAAATTATCGGCATCAAATTTTCAATCCTTCAAATTTTGTTAATAAACTCATTGCAATGATAAGCCCTTCTACTTCTACTGCTTAGAAAATGCCCTTCTACCTTCAAAATGCCAAGCAAATTCGGGGTAAGGGCGGCGCAAGCTAAAGAGGGCAGCCCGAGCTAGGAAAAACACGGTAGTACTTGTTATGCGGTTATGATAATAAGTTGTGATAATATTGTGGTGATGTCTGTGATTCCCAATCGAAGCTCAATCAAAGATCCCGGTTTTGTGCTCACGAGGCATGGACCCATGGGCGAGCAGATAGCCCTCTGAAGCTTTTTTTTGAAAATTTTGGGAAGATCCAATTTCTGGCCATCTATGTTTTTTTTACATCACAAGATGTCGGGGATACAATTCATCCTTCATCGGAAAAGCTATTTAATTTTGTAGCTAGGTTTTGCATTACAAAGCTTTGATTTGTTTCATCTATAAATGTTATTTATGAAATTCTTCACCCTTGCAGTTGAAATGCATTGATCGGCTTGTAGGGTATTTTTCGAGTTTCGCTTCAAGATGCTTTCCACGCCTTCCGATTATCCTTACAGACAGATCTGCTCTTCCTTTTCGCCTTACCCATTTGTTGGGCCATGGCGGGATCCGCCCTCTCCCAAGGTAAGAGAAACGTTAGCGGCCTTGGGCCATGGCGGGTCTGCCCCTCTCCCAAGGTAGGGGAAGAAGTTCGCTGCAGCCTTGGCCTTGGTCATAAATTCTTTGTCTAAACATATAAGAGCCAGTTTGTAATTCTTCTTTTTTTTCCATTCTAATTTTTCTGCGCGGCAATCTAATTTCTTAATTATTTGGCACGTGTTCTCGGACAATGTACGTCGATGCTGGTAGGGCATTGCTCTGGCTCCGGATACTGCTTCGAAGGCTAACCCAGGGCTCGAATTTAGTGGCAGGGCTTGCACTGGCGCCGGAGTTGGACTGGTGCGGATCATATTTTTGGGCTCTGTGGCGGAAGTAGGATGCTTCAGTCTGCATTTACGGTTCGTCTTTTCTTCAGATTTCGTTCTGTCTTCTCCTGCCTTAAAACGTCAAAGGTTCTAATGGGAGGGCCTCAAGTCCCATGTAGTTCTTAAATGGTGTTGCAAGTTATATCATCTGTACAATGCTGGCCTGATACCATATACCAAGGTTCATAGCAAAAATGGATGGATCAATGCCAGTTTGAAATAGTTGTTAGGTGTTCCATCTGGTTTTTCCTTGCTCGCTTATCATGTTCTTTTCTGTGGTGTTTGAAACGGCATCGAAGAGTTCTCTTTGGCTATTGTGCGTGAGACATATTGTATATTATGTTCACTACTGATGCAGATCTTGAAAAAACAGCACATAGAGCAATTTCTCCTTCCGGTTTGTTTTAATGTGGTCTGTGGGAGATGTGCTTCTCAAGCCTTATGGGGAAATCCTCAATGCCCTGGTTGAAGATTAAGAAGCCTTTAAGTTCAGTTCATCAAGTTACAGAGCTTGAGTACAAACATGCCACCAGACATCAAGCCACAACTGAAAGTTGGATTCAAACATGCCTCAACAAAAGCATGGGATGGCAATGCAGCAGTATTTCAAGATCTGCAAGAATAAAAGATGAAGCAGCACTAGCTAGGCTAGCAAACCTGCATTTAATATTGTTGTATAGCTCGACAAGTTTTACATTATTATTACAGTATTTGGCAGATGGAAGTACTGCCCTCTACCATGTTTATTCCTCAATTTTTATCTGGTGAATCAATTCAGTATGTTTGTTCTGATGTATATAACATTTCCTTCTTGATTCTTATTATTTTTCTGCCAAGATGCTGTACTGTCCTGCATGATCTTTGTTCCATATGAAATTTGAGCAATATCTCCAATACTCTGTTTCAAGTTTTGCACATAGAAATCTGGAGCGTCTGAGACAAAATCTGGTCTCAAAGCCCATAAAAATGTTTGGTTTGAAGCTTTGAATGCCTGGATTAATTTATCAACTTGAAGAACAGACATGGTAGCCATGCTTCCAAACGAGACATAAAGAACAGAGGAAGGTGCCTGTTTATCTAGCCATTCAAGGCATGAAAAATCTCAGAATTAAGTTTCAACATTGTTGCGCCATCTCCAACTTGAAGTAGTGGACCTACCGCTAGAAGGTTGGAAGATTGAAATGCATCTTGCTCTAGTTCTTGGAAGCTGTTAACAAATTTCCATGCAGCAGGTGCCCCAGGCGCTTTTTTAAAACATTCTTGGGCATTAGCCATAATAGGGCGCACAAATCTTGGTATGTCAAAAGGACCCAAAGGCAGCAATCCAGGCAACCGGCTAACAATGCCATTACTCTGCTCTTTCGCATCTGCCAAAACCAACATGGGCTATTAGAATAAGAACAAGGAAGACCCTTTAGAAGGAAAAAAACAAAAAAAGAGGGAAACAAAATCTACCTGCAGCTGCAATATCAGATATGAGCTTTGGCAGATTGTCCGACACAACTGCACCTGCAGCCGAAAAAGTATACAAAGCACCATATGGAACTCTTAAATCTGTTGCCAGATCCGGTACCCAAGACTGAGAAGCATGGTCACAGATTATGCAAAATGATTTCATTTTCCCCTCCAAACGGAGCTCATAAGCAAAATTTTCTACAACGGAAAGTGGAGCATATAATCTGAGGGGTATAGATGATGTCTTGAATCCTGTAATGGCAGGGCTTGGAACTGGTGCATTCTATAAGGCTGCTGCTGGCCCTCGGACTGCAGCGATTGCTGGGGCTCTTGGTGGAATTGCTGCTGGTGGTATTGTTGCTGGCAAGCAAGCATGTAAAAGATATTTACCCATTTGAAGAAGTCTCACAATGAAAGGTATGCGAGTTCCCAATAAGAAACATAGGCGATTGCCTTGCCGTCTGCTAACCATTCAAAAACGCTGCTTAAATCAAATTTGCCATGGTTGAAATTTGTCGAAACATCATGACTCTCTTTAGGGTTGTTTTGTTTAAAACTCAAGAAGACTTTGTTTTGGTTATAGATTTTGATCTTTGTTTGTGTGGTCGTCCTAGTTTTCTAAGAAAATAACTCCTTCCAAAGAGCAACTATTGCACAATTAGAACTGTGATAGATTCAACGCCAAAATTTTTGAGTAGACTATCGAAAGACCAACCTAGGCTTGCTGATGTCCATGTGGATCCTCTCATTTGTTAGCACATTCTTCATTCGTCATTTGGATTATAATGCCAAAGACTTTAAAGTGAGAATCAATACTAGTTTGCTTGGAACATAGCGTGGGGCATGCTAATTGAAAAGGCGTTTGTCATTTGAAGTATTTAGTTACCTACCACCATGCCATTTGAAAATTATTTCGTTCTTTTATGACTACTATCAGATTCAAAAATCATACTTTAAGAATGCAAACATATGATGCATAGGAGAAATGTCAGAGGATAAATAACCATATCGCATTTAATACGAGTTAGAGGGAATCTCAATAACTCAAAAAATACGAGTTAGAGGGAATCTCAAAAACTCAAAGAAACTTGGGAATGTCTGTGGAATTTGAAAAAAATGTTAATGAAGGCCTTGGCGGCGCGTCTTGTAAAAGTTTATTTGTTATGCAAACATCAACATGTTCAAAACTTTGAAAGCATTTTTTAAGTTTTGATGGTCTTTTGCATCTTTTTCGTGCGTAGCAGCTTTTGAGAAGTTTAACAAGTTACAACTTCACATGTTATCGATGTCTTTTAAGCTCCTGGTCTATTCTTGTGCTTGATGCATTCTTCTAGATTGAGCTACTTCTTCTCATAACAAATGACACGAATACGAAGAACCTTCATAACACAAAGAACCTTAATAACACGTTATGAAACACCTTTACAAATTCCTATAATCTATACATAATGGGGCAAGTGAATATCGGTTTTCCTTCTTACCTTTCCCCATTTTCTGAGTCAAATAACTCATGTTATGTATGTAACTCCATATGTTATGTATATAGAGAGAGTTAGAAACAGAGCTCATCTGCTGTTTAATGATTTCAAGTTAGAAACAGAGCTTCAGCTGCTGTATTCTCCACATGTTATCACCATAATATCTCTCTTGACACCAGACATTTTCACACTTAACAAACAGAGCTCATCCGCTGTTTAGTGATTTCAAGTGGATGGTTCTTTCCATAAGATATCTCCATAATATCACCATTTACACCAGCTAGACATTTTCGCACTTCATTAGCCAACTCAATAATTTCCTCTTCTTCACAGCCTGCAAGCAAAATGATCAAAATTCCAATTACAATCCTCTTGAAGTTTCAGAAAAAAGGGAGGAATGATTACCAATTTCTAAAAGTGCTTCTTCTAGGCGGAAAAGATATTCATAATTGGGTCCAGCTGGTCCTACAGCTTTTGCTATTTGGCTGCATTTGTTATATCCAATAAGCATGGCGAGAAGCACTTATTGCAGATTCAAAAGAAACTAATTAATCAAAACAAACCTGGCCATCTCCTCTAATGGAGCAGGCCCCAAGTAAAATTTGTTATATTTCTTGTTAGTAGAACCAATAAACCTGCAATGGATAAACATCCAATAAAACTTAGTTTACAACAAAAAGCCCATTTATCTGAAAAATATCCATGAAATCTAGCCAAACAAGGTTCAAGAAACTCACACTAGAACTCCAGGAATAGCTGGAATGACAGACGAGTCCACCTGCAAGACAGACAAGATGTTATAATTAGCTTGATAATTAATGTATGAACACAAAATATGGCACAAAACAAAGCTCAAGAGCTCCACAGAGCTTACAGTGAAAAATTCAATGTATGCTCTGACGTCATACTCCTTTTCTCTTAGCTCTAGATACTGCACAGAAAGGAATTCCAATTAGACCTAGTCAAATCAAATAAAGTTAATATCGACACATTGCCCACCATGCAAAGGCGATAGAAATGATAAGACAAACATCAGTTGCATTTGTCCTTACCGATAATACAAGCTGCTCTGCATCATAGCCAGAGACACGGTAAGCAGCTCCCCACTGCACCAAACATGGAAAGGTTAACCCTAAAGTTAGAAATACTGCATAATTCCACCATCTTATTAAACTTTCTGCACTTACACAAATTGCTCCTTCCTTTGGTTCAAGAGTTACATCTACCTGGACAATCAGGTGTTCTCCAAGGGATGATCCATGCTTGCTGAGACATGATTGCAAAAGTAAATACGAGTGGCAGAAGAACATGCATAAGGATGCCAAGTATGGTAAAAGAACATGATAAAATTAATTGAAAAAGAGGAATCATATTTTCGTGTGGAATACCTTGGTAAAACACTCGCCTATAATTTTTGATGTATCCCACCACACGCTCATCATAGTTAAATCCTGCTTTCCATACGAGTGAACCATACCCAAAGATCCATAATACCATCCTTCCCAACCTCAAGTTCCTGTTTGACAGCACATAAAAAGGCACCAAAATTAGCATAGAATAACTAACAAAGACATATTGAAGAAACGCTGAACTACTAGAGCAACATCAAAATGCTAAAATGCGAAAAAAAGAAGAATCCTGGGGAAATGCGGGATTAAATTTTAAGTCCATGACTTGCACTGTGACCAAGCTTACAGATTACCATTTCAGATTCTAACCTAAAAAGCCTCATAGAGAGCTAAATCAAATCGGGCAATCGAGACAAAAAAAACAAAAAAAATGGCCCAGCAAGGCAATCATAAATAAGAGATCACATGCACAATCACAAACACAATACACACAGGGAACAATATTAACCCCTTGCAAGGTAGCAAATGCGCCATTGTTCTCAATCACACAAAGCTATACGTGACATGCAATAAAAAATAAAAATATTACCAACCGTAGCAAACACGAAGAGCGAAACAGGCCGACAAGATAAACCGCGAAACCAGAGTTGGCCGGAATAAACCGACGCCAAAATCCGCCGATTTGAAAACTCCCGCCTGTGCAGGCCACAACATTATATAAGCATTTCCATGGCGGGGCAATTTGGCAAAAGGATTTTAAGTGCCGAGGAAGAGGAACTGGAAGGGGTGATCCCCCGCCGGAACGCTGGATGCGATACAGTGTATTTGGATCATCACCGAAGGGATGATGGAATTTTTGGGTTGCCCCTAAGGGGGCAAACCCTTGTTTACGTGGGTGTATGGCATATTCTAAGTATATATCAGTATATACCCGGAATATGCCGCGACTCGCTAAAACCCTCTTTGCTGGGGTAAATTGGCGGTCAACTATGTTCTAGTTAGCCAATGTGGGAAACCTGGTAACCCGATGCAGCAGAAATTCTCGCCCCAATTCACGGACACGGATGCGGCTTTCTCCTTCGCACCTCAAAATCCGAATAAGCGATGTTAGAATCCGGTGTTGCACGCCAAGCTTTTTGGGGAGCTTCTCAATGGAAAACCGGCTGAAACACTTCCCGGACGGGCCTTCGGAGTAGTTTGGTTGGACATCATCGAGCCAAACCCTCTAGGCGCATTTATTAATGACATATTCGAAGCTCTGTTCCTTATTGGGGCGAAGCTGCCGAAACCCAATCTCTAAACACCATGTTTTCTCTCGCTTGTGAATGCCGCGAAATTTCAAGACCTAGAATTTGGTAGAAATGTCAAAATCCCTCATGATCCATAAGCGGATTGGAATTGGTCGCCTGTTGGCCAACCATCTCATACGCTGTTTGGCTCTGGCGGTTTGTTTGAAGCTAATCGGGCATTTAATGAGTCTCCATGCGGACCCGATATACTGGAATGCAATCATTGGGCCCATTCCAAGCTTCATCAAGAAGAGGTAGGTTTTCAATTGTGCTATGTTATGCGGCATGATGGAAAAATGGTGATAAATTTACTTTTTGAGTACCTTGAAAGCTTTTGTTGTGCTATAGGTTCCATACAATATGGCATGTTTATTCATGGATACATTCTTACAAAAGGACTCCATTCCGAGCCTTGTTGTGGCAAGTGCCCGCTTCATATGTATGATAAATCGCGAAAGCACTTATCGAGAGGCATCTAAATTTTTCACAAATTGCAAAAGAAAGATGTGGTTTCTTTGAAGGGTGCAATGGTGGCAAATATATCGCCAACATGGCGAATGCTATTTTTATTTCTGATTGCTTCCAAGACATGCAAAGGCGGGGAGTAAAACCGGATAAGGTCATCTTTTGAGCATCTTAAAAGCTATAGGAACCGTAGAGAACAGGTCGGGTGGATTCATGAATCTTTCGAAGTAGGTTTGGAAAGACATTGTGGTAGGAAGCACCCTCATTGATACATACACCAAATGTGGAAGTTTAGATGAGGCATATGGAGTTTTTCAAAGATCGCAGAATAGAGATAGGGTGTTATGGGGAGGATGATTGATTGGGATACATACACCATGGTGAATGCAACCTTGCTTTAGATTTGTTTCGAGAATATGCAACAAGAAAATAGAAAGCCGGATAAAGTCATATACTTGAGCATGTCAAAAGCATCCGGCGCCGTTGGGGCTATAATCCGAGTCGACATATCCATGAGCAGTTATTGTTGCGAGTCTTACATCGACATTGTTGTCACAAATACGCTTGTTGATATGTATCTTAAGTGTGGCAACATAGAAGAGGCATGGCGGGTCTTTAGCAGTTGCAATCTCATGGTGCGATTAATGTCATGGAATGTGTTGATTAAGAGGTTATGCACAACTTGGTGAGGTTAGATTGGCTATGCAAGTGTTTTGAAAGTATGCAACATACCGGCATGAAAGCGGATGGTGTAGCATTCCTTGCAATCCTTGTCGTTCTTGCTCGCGTCTAGGTATGTTGGAAGAAGGGTTTTGGTATTTCACAATTATGCAAGAATTTTGTGGTATAATAAACAAATGCATCACATATGGCTAGCATGGTGGATCTTTTGGCAGACGGGATGCACGAAGAAGCAAACAACTTTTCTTCAAATGACTATGCAACTCAATACCTATTTGTGGTTAACTCTTCTTAATGCTTGCGTAATGCATTGTAATATGGAACTAGGGATTGGTGCTTTGAAATAATCACTCATTCGGATCCTCTTTGTCTTTGCGGCATATTTCTCGATGTCATGCATTTATGCTAACTTGATCCACAGACATGAATTAAGTTCACAAGCATGACATGAGTTCAAAAGTGTAATTTTTCTTATTGCCTCTTTGGCATTGTTTATAATCTCATCATATAGGTAAAATGCATGGTAGGGAAAATGATGTAGAATTGTTGACCTTTTTATGGAAAAGCTTTCCTAAACAATTTTTAGGGCATGTAGCAGTGACATATGCACCTAGGCAGGTTACAAAGATAGATAGCAATCCTTCTTTTATTAGCTGCCAAATCACAAATATTCTTGTCAAAAACAAGGCGTAAGTGCAGTATGGGTTGCCCTTGGGCTGTTATTTGGTTGGGTTATTAAAAGAAGTATAAAGAAAAAAGGAAATTGCAAGGTGCACTCAAGGTGTAAGTGCACTATGGGTTGCAATCGTATGGATACATAGAGTAGGATTATGCTTTGAACAATGTCTAGATGAAATCTAAAGAGGGTGTGCCTTTTGTGTTTATAGTTGTTCCTTAAGATGGTAACAAGGTGTCGTAAATTACTTGGCGAAGACCAACCATATATGACTTTTGAAAATTGAGATATCAAAATTGCTAAATGGGATCAAAAAAATCTAGACATCTATTTTCTACATTCTTCCAACGAGAAGGTGATCTTAAAGATTTTCAAATGTGTAGCAAGAGATGAGACTTATGACAAACTCTAAAGAATCTAATTTCCTTATGTATTAGTAAGAAGAGATTTGATCTGTATGCAAAGCTAGACAACAAAGTAAAACAACAAAGAAATAAACTCGAGAGCAACAACTAGAAAGACAACTTTTTATATGAGAATTGCATTGCATAAATAGAGAACGGAATCCGAAGAGCAGACATAAATAATTCTTTACTGATTCCATCCCATACAACAACGAAATTAATTTTTATCAATAGCTTTGTAGATTAAATGAAAGTGTAATGCTTGCATTATGTAAATGTAAGTGCATTGTAAACTAATGAGTTAAGAGCTATTCGCTTTTTAGCCTCTTTAGATGTCAAAGGTTTTCAGGCACCTCATTTTCCCCTTTAGCATTTCCTTCTTTACTATTTATTATTCCATGTTATCCACTTTTACCATTTCCTTCTTTCATTCTCTCTCATTTCTTCTACTACTACAATAGATCCTATATTGAATGCTTCTATTGAAACTTGTGTGGTACCTCAAGTTCCACCACCTATTGTTCCTGTAATCTCAATTTTCTAGTATATTTGCTAGATGTAGTTTTTGGGTTGCCCCTAGGGGGGCAAACCCTCGGGCATATCCAGGTATATACCGACATATGCCTAGCATATGCTGGTGACTACTCCAAACTGGCTGCTGCCTGTAAACTCTCGGTCATCCAGCCCCATTCCTTCGCAGGCGTGGCTATGGCGCAGCTCGACCCTCCACGAAGAACAATACACACGCACGGAAATACTTGCAAGAGAACAGGAATTAGGAATAGGAAAATGTCGATTCCTCTTGTTCATCCCATCGTTTAGGGATGTTGAAGATTATTTGGGTGTCAATTTGTAGTGGGTATTATCTTCGGTAGCATTTGCACATGAAGCCCTTGACTATGGCTGACTCTGGGGTCCTGTATGGCGGAACCACTACCATGGAATGCTGCTTTTAAGTGATTCAAAAAAGTGTTTTCATGGAAGTGTGAGAGTAAACTTATAGGTGGGAGTTGACTTGGGCCTCCTCGATTGTTATATTTTGGAGCCCCCCAGCTCTTCAAAGCAAAGATAAAGCCGATTCTTTTTCTTCATCCCCTTTTAAAGTAAGGGGTCGAAGCGCCAAGAGCAAAGAGTGTTGGCTCAGGTTGTTGTCAAAGCGGGTTTAGCTCATGGCTTCCTTAGAAGATGCATGTAAGTTGGCAAATGCATCGCGTTGAATTTGATGAATGCTAGAAAAAGTAAATTTATGCAATGCCGAGGAAAAGAAGTTGATATGGGGTGATAAGATGTCTCATGGGATACATGCATTAGAGTTCAAATGTAAAAATACATGTTCTTTTTTAGTGAAGAATATTTGTGATTATGTGTGTTTTCACCCAAAGCGGGATTAGTGGATTTTATTTCTTGCATGTGGAAGGGGTATTTGATCACGGAGCCATAGTTGTTGAAGCTTTTGTGATCTTATCTTCAAACATTTTTTTCATGTAGTGTGATTTATCGTCATGTAACATAGTAGTTTCACAATTGAATGCTAGAATTAACATTCTCCCTCCAAAACTTGTGGCTGACATCCGTGGATAGAAAAGCGAGAGGAGGCAATGAAGGAGCTTCGAAGATGAGTCTCGAATCGAAGATCAAAAAAGAAGCTTTGAATCACGATAGTAGAGAATTTTAAAGATAAGGTTCTAAAGCTCCGAGGATTCAACAAAGCAAATGTATGCAGAATCTTGAGAAAAAGCTATTGGTGTTTTAGGGGAAACAACAGAACAATTGAAAGAACATTTAAAAAAAGGCAAGGCGGTTTACTCTTGGCAGATTGCAAGAAACATCGAGAAAAAAGAGGGAAAGAAAACTTCGACCTTCCGGGTGAGAACTCTCCCGATCCATTTATTCAAGATGTTGCAAAGCGTCTTAAATGCTCATTATGCTATAAAAGCAAGAGAAGGAGCAAAGATTCACGACTTTTGTATGGGAATTCCATATAGTAATTGCTTGCATCAAGATCCGAACCCATGATACTATCCCACATAATATTTTTTAATCACTGAACAAATATAGTAATTTAGCACCTTAAGAATCTTGGCTTCAGCTTTTTTTTTCTTTGGCAAGCTATTGCCCTGGTTTTGTACTTTGTTTTGATTGGCATTGCTCTTTTAGTGTATGAAACACACACGTCAATCCATATTAGGAGTAACTGGCTCGTGCTTCTATAGCTTGTAGTAATTTAGCTAGTTGTGGTTAGCCCAAGGTAACATGCATGGGTACTTTTGAAGGTGCTCTACTTGTTGCTGGAGGCTTTCTTTCTTTTTTAATCACAGTATAATGAGCTTGAAAGCTTGGAAGAAGGGGCATTCATCACTGCTTCATGTTAAAGGGCAAGCAGGTAAGACATCTTTACTTGAAACCTATTTATGTGATCTTAAATATCATAAAAGTAATGTTAACATTGTCTTCTTGAAAGCTATTACATTGGTCCTCTTTATTAGAGAACTTCATCGATACACGGAGGTAAGATTTACATTAAACTTTATTTCCCTGCATTTTTCTCATAAAAATCTTCTTTGGCAGAAATATGCAACTCGCTATACTTATCTATTTTTGAAATTTGCGGAACCCACGAATTTTGTTCAGTTAGGGTCGTGATCCCTTTCGTGTATTTTGTTGTCCTATTATGTGACTTTTATTGAGTCGATGATCGATTTTGGGGTTTAGCAAAGATGTTACAGAAACACAACTTTTTAGTAGTGCATTTCACTTTAAAATTCAATAAACTGTTTCACATTTTGTCTTTGTGTTCTATGGTGTCATGTTGGCATTTTATGGATACATATCTCCGGAGGAAATTCACCAAAGCAAGTTAACCTCCACCGCCTAATTGAAGACCCATGATCGATTCTATTTGGGCGCCTGTTTCTATCTGGTAATTGGAAACCGCTGAAGGCTCCCCATAACCTTGTTAAGCATCCTCACCTCGAATTGAAGACCCAACAGACGATTCTCACTGGCCGCCTCTATTCAACCGGGGCCGATTGGAAAACCTGTTGAATCGATTCCCTACATCCCTGCGCCAAACTGTCCCCTAAGGAAGCAATTGGCGTACCCAAAGGCCGGACCGCGAAAGTCGACTCACACCGCCGCCTCCTCACCAAGATGATCCGATGAAGCCATACCTTGCCGCCGGATTGAAGACCCAAGAAGTCGATTCTGGCTGGGCTGCCCTTGTTAGCCGGGACCCGCTTAGGATTCGCTGGATCTTTCTTTCCTTTCCCATGCCATCCACCGACGGACGTGCACCACCCGGGGCCTCGGATCGTTGCTCGAGTGCGCGCGCTAGGGTTCCGCCGCCATCATTATTCTAGACTTTGATGATTAGCCATCCGTTTAAAGTTTTGATACAATATCGAGCCTTTATACGACTTCGCCTAAGGTTTTAAAATATGAAATAACAGGAGACTTAGCTAAAGGTTTTAAAATATGAAATACCGGAGTTTTGATGCAATATCGAGCCTTTATAATGACTTCGCCTAAGGTTTTAAAATATGAAATACAGGAGCTCGAACCTCTACCAAAATAACTGAAAGTCCTAATAAGACTACTTTGACTAATATAACCAGTGAGTTAACGTGATTATTTTTTATTTTAAATCTATTTTTTTTTTTTTAACAACTCATTGAATTGTTTTAGGATATGGTCTATGGTTTAAAGAATTGTCATTTCTACATTCATATCAAATCCCCCAAATCCCCCTCGAACCCCTGTTATTGTGCTATATATTCCAAATTAGAAAGACGGTCTTTCTTGGTGGTGAAACGGTCTTCCTTGGTGGTGGCGTCACTTGGAAGGGGGACTTCTCGTATTTATGATGGGAGCATCATATAGCTTCAGAGAGCGTTACAGCAGCTTCTCGCTAGAGGTAATACAATCCTCAAATTTTCTTGATAACCATCTTACATGGTTCTCTACATGGCTGGAAATCCCTACCCCAATAAACCAATATGGAAGTACTTACATAAGTTTATTTGTGAGCGTTGTCTACGCTTGAAGCATTTAAGGACTTCCTTGATTGGTTCTCTTTCTATAGACATTTAACCAGCCCTGCAAGATAAAAGCATGCTAACCAAGACTCCTCGTGCACCTTTTTCAGTTTTCTTTTTACGTTTTGGTATAATATAGAAGCACATAACCATTTTTGGACGAAAGTAAAAGGGGTTCACAAATGCCAGTCATTAATAGAATGGATAAAGTCTCTCAAAGTATGAGCAATATGCCATGCTTCAAGGCATGGATAGAGCTACCCAAGAAATTAGGTAAATTTTGATATGATATTTATGTACAATAGGCTTTAAAAAGTCAGCAGCCCTTTATGAAACTACATCATTTACCTTTTCAAAAACGAATATTGAGCCCCTAGATCCCCTTCCCAACCGTATCCGTTCATCTAAATAAGTTACAGAGATTTTCACTTTGCTGGTACTTCCATACTGAAACTTCATGGATCCTATCTTTAATGTAGGAGGCTTGAAAGTGACTTCGATCCATCTTTCATCCAAGGCCTTGAAGTTACCTAAAAAGTATAATGACAGAACTGGCTTAATAAATTAACAAGCATTCATATTGACATGCACGTTACTGCTGATTAATTGTCTTCCAGTTTATATAGAAGTACAAGCAGATCAAGAATTGACAGACAACTACTTCTATTGAGGTTGAATCGAGATGCAAATACCTTCTAGAGTAACTTCTGCATTTAAAATACCAAGTGCTGTAAATGCTAGCTTGTTGCCAACTTTATCTGGTTTTCTAATTGTTTGCACCATCTCCGTTGTTTCAAAAAACAGTCTTCCAACCGCACTGCGGTAGTTACCTCCAGGAGAAGTTGGATTTGAGCAGTACTTCACATCCCATGCTAAAAACAACATTCAAATTACACTTGAGCAGATCACAACTAAGAAATATACATAAGGTTCTTACCACCATATATCAATGGACTTTCTAGAGGATTGCAAATATTAGGAACCCTTTCAAGCTCGAAAATAGTATCAGCTACTGCCACTTGCTGGTCTTTGCTGAGTGCAACTCCCCTGTTTGTTCCCTCCACCTGCATATGATATAGCAACATGCTTTGTGAAACGGGAATAACCCTGTTCTAAGAATCAGATGCGTAGCTTTTTATAGCCTTCTTATGTTGTGTTTTCACACTCAAGAGACGTTAACAGAATACAGTACCGACAACCCGCCATAACTGCACATGACTACAGATAATCAGGCTGCTACTTGTGCTATTTCAATTCATTTTAAGTTTGCACAAGAGCGATTCATATCAAATTGATATTCAGCACGCATAACCTAGTACAGTCTTAATGCATGGTGACTTTAAAAATTCCTCACACTCTGAACAGGCTGCATTTTAGCCATCATTGGCACAAAAAGCAGGACATTATGTGGCTAGCCTTGATTGAGATTATAGACTTCCACATGCATTGAAAAATGAGAGTTAAGAATCTCAAATCTGAAATTTTACCTAGTCCAAGACGATTAATAGACAACTTTTTTTAACCAAGGTAGTAGTTGATAAGTTACACTTTGAAGATAATTGGTAGCAGGTTATTTTTATTGTGGAAAACACTGTTGGTTTTCTGATGCAAAATACCGTAGCGTCAAGCTTTAGATCAGTATTTTAAGAGTATAATAAACGACTAGAATTTACTTACAAGTGATAGAAGTTTATTGGCTAGGGCCGCAGGTTCAGAGCTTGGGCGTTGTGCCTCGGCAGCTACCTGCGCTGTCGCATTGAGCAATGTAATTGGACCGCGGCAATTTTTAAGATCAACCCACAAATTACAACCTAACTGGAACTGCCTTGGGGATGAGCAACAACCTAACTGGAACTGCCTTGGGGATGAGCAACAAACTGGCTTCGGAAACGATAAGGGTATCCGCCCACAAGGAGCAGCAACTACGACGGTAGCCATAGCTATCGAGATCACATTAGCCCGAAATAATTTAGATTGTGCATGTTTAGTGTTCATCCGGATTTCGGCTGATGTGTTAGGACACGTGGATATTGCCACCAATTTTTATGATCACAACTTCACTCGCAACAGTAGGCTTGGGCAGTTTTAGGCATTGGATGCAATTTTGCAGCTGATTAGATGCAATTTTTGCAGCTGATTATATCATTTTGTTGAGGAAAACATGTATTCCTCCATAATATGGTTAACTAGCAAAAAGCACAACAGGAGGCTTGGGCAGTTTTAGGCATTGGATGCAATTTTTGCAGTTGATTATGTCTTTTGTCGGGAAAAACATGTATATTAGTAAAGAAATATTTAAGGTAGGCATCTGTATATTAAAGGATGAATTAAAATCATTAAAACTAATATGTTAGATATTAAATAAAGTATGCATTTATAGTAAAGCAAATCGAATGGATTTGGGACACAAAGAGATAGGCACAACACAATATACCATTTAAATTGAGTAAAATAGTTTTAAACAAAGCAACTCCTATGATATCCTAAATTGAATGGTGTTTTGGATGGCCAATAAACTTGCCTCTTTCGCAACAATCACACTTTACTTAGCACCTCTCTTGATGGTGCATAGGTGTTGTGTATATATTATTTACATTTGAGTAAAATACTTTTAGACAAAGCAACTCTAAACTGAATAATATTTTGAATGGCCAATAAACTAGCCTCTTTTGCAAGAACCACATTTTAGTTAGCCCCTCCTTTGATGGTGCCCAAGGGCTGTGTGTTCTACAACAGGATTTCAAGCTGCAACAACCATTCACATGCTTGCTAAACGTGGCATATAAAGCAACATGAAGATGCCGACTAATTTGCAACTTGCTTAAGGTCGAGAGAGCAAAGTTTGCTCTCTCGACCTTAAGCATTTGAGATATCTAAAAACATTATGCCTTGAGGATTCATCTTTAAATGCACAACACAATAGTCTTAAAGAAATAAGAGGGTTAAAGGTCGCTATGTTCACATAAGATATTATTCTCAAAAATATACAATAATATGGGTTTTCAAACCACCTTTCTTATCAAAACTTATCAATATAAATCTGCTTAGACTTAAAACTAGTACCTCTATCTGAATGCAATCTTTCTCAAAGAGACACTTGATGGAATATGCCACTAAACAAAGTCTCATGGGATGTATGTCTTTGATTTGAGTTTAGCCCAAGGTAAGGGCGCATCACTATATTTTTTGTACATGCGGTATAATGTATAGTCCACAACCTCCTTTCTAGGGTCCCGCCAAAATATGCATTTCTCAAACCACTTTTCTTGTCAACTTATCGATTACAAGTCTACAATTAGACTTAGAACTAGAACCTCTATCAATGCAACTAATAATTGCATTCTTTGGATGCAATAATGCCAAGGTTATGGTGTGCACATGCTACTACATCTATCTAGAATAAATTTGTTGCATCCACTGAAGGACATTGCCTTGTATAGTTCTCAATAACTTGTCTTTGAATGACAAAATATTAGAAGTGTATCGGGCAAGAGTTTATAGAAAAATTTCTCATTGTATAATCTTTTCCCCAATCCAAGTAGCTCATAGCATAGAGTAAGGACCATTCAAACCGCTCATATGGTCTAAGTCAAAATATAAAGAACTATCAACCTTAGCAAACAAAAGATAATACTTGCATCATGCCGCCTCTACCAAGACTACTTCAAACTGCAAGATCTTTACATTAAATTCAGCAAAGCCACATTTAGCATTACATTCATTAAGCCACACATGATCTGGCCATGATTATTCGAGAAAGAAGAGAGATGTGAAGACATGGAATTCAAAATAGATAAATAGTTTTTTTTCGTCATGCCACATTGGCAGCATCCACGAGGACATAGACGGACCCCAGAGACTTGAACACAAGATCTCTTAATTGCTAATCAATCAAAATAACAAGCGATGCATGATAAGGAACCCTAAATATATCATACCCTTTTTTTTTAATCAAACCCTAGATCTTAGGAGCGCGTTGAACTGGAGATTTGCTTTGATCAACACTTTTCTACGATGTCCCAAATAAATGCAAAAAGAATCATCAAAGATCATGACCTTGCAAAAAGTCAAGGTTGTTGGTTGGAATCGGAAGCTTTTGAAGCTCCATCCATGTGCCTTTGGATGGATTTGGGCGACTCTAGATTTGCATTCCCATATGATTTTGTAGCCATTTTGGCACAATTCTTGAAGCCTAAGATTTTCGAGTTTCCACTCAGCATTTGGAAAACTTAGGCTAGACTACGAAAAGAAAATTCACAGAAACAAAATGTGCTCATTACAGTCCATTTCCTTAGATCAACATCCTGGTTTAGGTAAGTCCACATCAAATTTTTGAACACCTGGTTGGTTGTCTTCTTCAAACATCTTATGAAACTCAAAAGTCAAGCTTTTAAGTATCATCATAGCAAAAGGTAACAAACAAAAGCACCACATGATTGTTTTATGCTCCATAATAATGAGCAAAAAAGACAATGGCTTTGATCAAGTGATCCACATAATTTATAGGGGAATGTATGAATACTGGGCAATCTCCTTCCAACTTGTAGCAACAACTCGGCCTTTGCAAGGTAGAATGTTTCAAAATTAATGTAAGAGAATTTTTACAATTCAGAAGTTAAAAAACATGGGAAGATAGGGGCAATTCTTGTTTGATATTTATAGGATCATGGACCTCGGCCCAAATAAGTATTTTCCAAGAATTGGCCATAGCATGAATGTTGGAAAAGGGATTGTTTAATACCTTGGGGCTATGCTTCTTTTTTTTATGCAAGTCGGCCTTTCAAGATTCCAAGGATTGAAAAGTGGGCACTGCATGATACAATAGTCTCTTACAACCTGTAATAACAATTTGTTTGTATAAGCCCATCATACACAAGTTTGACAGATGAACCTAAGGCATCAGACCACATGAAATCGATAATCAATTGATATCTTCTCACTAGATAAGTGCGGATACATGATAGAATTGAAGCATCAAGCTGCATGCAATATCTAGCTTCCTTCCGAGGTTTGTGAAGGACAACTCAAAAACAACATACACAAAAGGTTGGGCCTTCACTTATACTTAATGGCGGTGTACTGGCGCAACAAGATACTTATAAGTAGCTAAGCCGTGCACATGAGCTAAGTGTACCCAAACCATGGGTTCGAGGCCCTTTGGTCTCGGATGATTCTTTATACCTCCACGGCGCCCACTTTCGCTGCAGCCTAGCCTCTCGCACTTTACACAATTCTTGTCATTCGCCCTAGTCATTGGGCTGAGGAGAGAGATCCTCTTGAACCAGAAGTAGTGTCTTTTAGATGACTTCCCGTCTTGAAGGAAGGAAGGAAGGAAGGAAGTTTATTTTAGCGTCCGAGGCCGAGGCTTATGAGGCGGTACATGCGTAGATGCAGGCAAAAAGCCAAAACCCCAACACCAAAACAAACAATGTAACCCGTCTGATAGATCCCTACTACGGAACGAAAAAACCCCACTTGGGAGGAAGGTGAAGGACATGACATCGTAGGCTATTGGACTGCGCGGCGATATAGGCCCGATTCACAGTCTCGAGCCCCAACCACAGCGTCTTTGAATAACAATGGCGGCCCTCACGAATGTGCATAACATAACATCGGAGTTAGCTGCCCGTTTCTACATCAAAGGCGGGATTTGCCTCTCGCACACCCCGATCAAGCAAATTCAAGCCGCCCACCTATGCGAGCAAATTCGGCACTGCGTGCTCCCATGACCCTTATCAGGCATAGCATTATGATCCTTATCCCAAGGAAAATAAAGAAGCTTATATTATTTTAAGGGTTTATATTATTTATCTTTTGTAAGGGCTTGTTATTTTTAAGTGTAACAAGCTTTTTAAGAACTTTTGTTATTTATCTTTTTAAGGTGTAACGTTCCTAACCGACATGCTCTTAACTAACTGGGCAAAAGCATGTCTAGACGTTTATGAGTAGTCGCTTCTACCCCATTTATGCGATTGTCCGGGGAACCACGACACCCAGATCTACTCGAGCGGTCCCCATGGGTCTGTTAGAATCTCTCCCACTAGAACTATGCTCGTCCTCGAGCATCACAAACCAAGCCATGACCTACTGTCCAAACAGTATTTCGAGTCATACTTTGCCCCCATAGAGACTCGAATTCAAGCCCTGCTCTGATACCAAATGTAATTTAAATAGTCGTTGCACCAAACCTACCTCTAGCGAGCTCTTATTACTTAGAAGCCATACCATCATTACGATAGTAGTTATTTAATTTCAACAATATATTGGCACAACATGATCTAGAGAAAAACATTGGAAGTCATACTCTATTTTGGATCGTCACGATTTGAAGGTATCCTATCATCCAAAGGATAGCATCAAGTTGTGTAAATTCCGAGAAATTCAAACATTTTGTGCACAAGATTTAAAAGCACACCATAACTCATAATGTGTTTTGGCTAGAGTAGCTCTGCTGGTTCAATAATCTTATGCTTTGGCTGGAGTAGCTCAATTGGTTAGAGCGTGTGGCTCTTCTGATAACCAATTGATATCTTTTCAGTAGATAAGTGCAGATACATGACAACATTGGAGCATCAAGCTGCACGCCATATCTGGCTTCCTTCACACGGAGGTCATGCAAAGGACAACTCAAAAGCACACATACACAAAAAGTTGGGCCTTCACTTAAACTTAATGGCAGTGTACATGACTTCCTCCAATTGTAGACAAACTTTTCATTGGCTGGGCCTGTACAACAATCTTAAAGTCAGCTTTTGTGCAAAATATACTTGGTCCAAACATATTGCTTAAGCAAAATGGGAACCACCTCGTGATTATGCTTCGATTTTGCATCCAGCTGAGCAACTTATATTGGTAGCATCATTCCACCGAGATGTCATGTGCCCGTCAATGGCATTGCTTCGACCTATATCAGCAGTTATATATTCTACAGAAGATTCTTCAGAAACCTGCGGCACTGGGACTCTTCCCTCGATATTTCAGCTTCTCTTCTAAATTCTGCAATAGATATAGTTAAATTCCAATTTTCCGGCTTCACGAGGCACATTATTTGTGTGCAATAAAAATAATTGATGAAGAAGCCAAGTATAAATCTCAGAGGACGTGTTTCCTTTTCCAGTTATTTCTTGATCAATTCCCCATATAGCAACAAGTGCAATGAACACATTGAAAGAATGCACGATTTAGCTGCAAGATGACAACTTCCATCCTAAATCGATTTGCAATGTCCAGATAAAAAAAAAACCCATAGACTAAACACTAGTTAAATTATTGGGTTGATGATAAGGTTCCATGAAATATTAGATATTATTAAATCGCACTTAAATATTTAAAAAAATATATATCATAAGATACATTCCCATGGTATTGCACATTTTGATTTGAGAAAAAAGGCTAACTTTGGAAATACAAATGATAAAAACTGCAAATACAGGCTGAAGGCTTACCACAAGGCCGGTCACATGTGCTCCATCCAGGTAGTGTAGCTATGCAGGCAGCAACATCCTGCAAGAAGCCCAATGCAGGACTCACTTCACCTGTGAAAAGCAACGAGGAGCATAAGGTTATCCTTAAGAGCAATGGCAGTTCTAGAAGTCAAGGCAATGGCCGAGGCAAAAATGGCAGCTGGATGCAAGGAGGACTATAAAGGATAGAGGAGTTGCATAAATTTTGGAATATGATGACATGCCAAAGTTTAGGAGATGTATTTATGCAGCTTTGGCCACGAATGGAGTAAATTGATTGAAAATGAAGACAGAAAGCAGCAAGTACTAAACGGCACCAAAAACATCTATGCATCTTCGTCCCAAAGACGGAGAAACAGTCAAAATGGGCAAGGATCTGGCAGTTGCTCCGTTATAGGAACTTACGTTAAAATTAAAAAAAAAGAAGAAGAAGAAAGGGAAACTTACCCAAAACCTTGGAATCGTTACTCTGATGGTAGAAAATGGTACACATTCTGATGAAAAAATCACTCACAAGGGGAACTCAAAATGTATTCACAGGAAGCCCTAGCTAAAGCGGTATTCTTACACAAGGTGTTCAGAACCTCTAATGCTATATGTCCATAGCAATGAGGTCGTTTGGATGGCCAAGGAAATAAAGAAGCAATGAATCTGTTTGATGGATAAGAAAATAAAAAGTTGGGTCGCACCTTCATTAGGAATCAAGAGATATTAAAAAAAAAAAGGCTTGGAGTCGGTTTCTGATTCGACCTTTGGAGTCGGCTCAAAAGACACTTGCAAGAAAATGAGATAGGAAAAAAAGAAAAGGCTTCGTCCAAAATGGCCAGGCAGAAAAAGGCAATTCCGTTGGCAATAAGACATGTTCAAGAAAAAGGCTTGGAGTCGATCCTTCTTCTTGCTCTCCTTCAAGGTATTCTTGAGGCATGAAGATCCAAACGGGAATAACATGTAAGCAAATATTCGAACATAAATAATACTGGAGCAAGACGGCGAGTATCCGGGGTTAGGATCAGTTCGGAACATTTCCAACAGGCATGGCCTAGCTTATTTTTCTCAACCATCCCCTTCTTTAGATCAAAATCTAACGGTCGGATGTGTGTCCATGTCAAATTCTAAGACATGTGGACAGGCTAGGCTTTCAGATAATGTGACACTCAAGGTTGGGCTGTTGCGCTAAAAATAGTGTAGACTAGATTTTCAATATACGTGGAGACAATAGGCCATATGAACTATATGATACGTTAATACAACTCAAAACATCATCAAACATATCAAAAATGGTACGAAGCTTGGGCAAAAGCCCAGATCAAACTATGGCTTGGCTTGAAGGCCGGAGAACCAACTCAAACTTTAGGTTATATAACAGAGATCCATCCTTGCCATTCTTGAGCAAAATCAAAGACCTGTGGATGGCTTCTCGTGCAATTTCTCTGGAGAAGACGACACGGGTGCATCTCCCTCCACGAGATGTCGAATCGAGAAATTTTTGGTGTATTGCAAAGTGACTTAGTGATCTTTCCATGCGTATGCCATCAAGTACTTCATCACAACCTGACTATGCGGATTCTAGTGCTTCCATTTCGGCCTCCATGGCAAAGTCTGGTGCATTCTCTTCTTGTGCTTTACCTTCTGAATTAAGCTCTGCTGTTTTAAAAATTTCCAACTTTGCCTCATCTGGAGTGTCTTTTGCTTCTACTATATCCTCAATTGCCCCCCAGTTTCTAGCTAACTCTCAGCTTAATCCTTTGATTCTTGGCGATGTATCTTCTGGTACAATTTTTTATTTGCGGCGATTTCCTCCTCTTTCATTGTCTCAATCAATCTCTGCTTTCCCCAATCCCCCCTTGTTATCCTGGTTCTGGCATCTCCACTGTTGTGCCTCCAAGGGATGCTAGTTCTTCTGCGACGACAAGTACCTCTCCTCATTAGAGGTTTGTTGGAATCAGCTAAGGGTCCTCCAAATCGTTCTCAAATTTGATGTCGAACCTAATTCCAAACCTGCAAGCTTGTAAAAAAAGCGCCCTACCCCCCTTCCCCCTCCCAGACCTGGTAAACCTAATTATGGCAGGTTGTTGGGTAGGTTAGCCATGTAATCATTATAAAGATTGTAGTATTTCATCTCACGTCGATTAATGGGTTTCAACGACTAGCCCGAAAGGGATTTGCCAAAGAAACTTCAAATCATGAACCAAACTTTGAAGGGGGGTGTTGGTTGATTTGATCCGATTCCTTTCAAAATACCTGGGTAAAGCCCTATTTTCCCTCTGATTTTGACAAGAAATCCCATCAATTTCGTCGCCGAAACTGTCGGCAGTAGAACCTTAGGGAATCATGACAGAGGTAAGATGCTTCGTGCAAATGGAAAAGATTTTGCATTTTCTCTTACCGTTTTCCTATTTTATAGAGCAAGGTTGGACAATTCCGAGTGGAAGTGCCTAAGAATTGCTTGCCTTACAAGAATAGGTTCAATTGGAAGGACATTGATGAGGATATTCTACATAGTTCAAGAGCAATGAACATTGATATTTGGGTGCATGCAGAATTGTATCCTGTTGATCCTATTACCAAAAGAAGGCCTGATTTTCATTCAGCATCATGGCCTATTCATTTTGCTTGTAAAGGCCAGGAAGGCTTACTTGGATACTATAACAATCTGATTTCTGATAATTCTAATCAGCATGTGCAAGCAGTGTACCATCAGTTGTATGGAGTTCATTGTAAAGAGTTAAATGATTATAATTATCTTTATCACTGTAATAGTTACTTGTCCACAAGAAGTAAGCATGTAGAAGAATTAGAGGCTTCAAATCATAAATTGCTTATGGGGGTGCATGAACTAAAGCATGGATTGCAGAGAGTTTCAGAAGATAATAATAATCTCAAAAGAGATTGAAGAGATTGACTTCTGATAATGATTAACAATTCTCCCTTGTGCACTTGGATCCTACAGCTTCTGCAACACTGCTAGAAACATTAGAGAAGTGCTCCATTGTTCTTTTCCCATCAAAGCTCCAGTAAACTACATGTAAGTACTCCACTTTGCTTAATGGCCTTGGCCTTCCATCGTGGTGATTGATATTAGATTTGTACCTGAAAGCTGTGAACAGTTAACTTGTAGGTCTAGTGTTTTCCAGAATACAAGACGAATAAAACGAAATATTATGAGCAAAAAGTCTAGTGTATTTCCGAATACGCGTAAAATAGAACAACAAACAATGAAGCATAGTGTATTCTAGAATACACACAAAATAAGATCAAACAGAAGAAGCAGGAAAGGCCAGTGTATTCCAGAATACATGATCAGAAGAACATACTGGACCAAGTTCTCATAGCCTGCCTGTTCTGGAGAAGCAAAATGTTTTTTGCAGCTCGCTTTAACAAGTCCAACCTGCATGATTGAATGAAACACTATAAGTCTCTAGTGTTTAGTTGTTGTTATTTGCTTCATACCCACTACAAAATCCAAAAACTCTTGATGCTTGAAGGGTTGATCATCAAAGCAGTTGTCCTTACTCTTAAATCCATAGGGAATATCTACAACGATCAGGGTAAAGTCTTGTTGTTTGATAGTCCCAGCTAGATGAGTGCAATCTCCTCGAATAATAGTGTACAATTATTTTGGTCAAACAATGTGAATTGCTTGTACTCAGGTTGCTCTGTAGTAATAAATCGTCTATCAGCAAGTGCTCTCTCTTCTTTTTCTATTATGACAAGGTGCAAGAAACCCTCTGGTAGGTCTTTGTTTTTCTTTTTATTTTGAAAGAATATCATTTAGGTTATTAATCATCTATAGTGACTAGCTAAGAAGAAGAAAATTGCATAACTAGCCCTCAAAATTTGGAGCATATTGTATAATGCGCTCATCAGAAGTTGCGATCGGATACAACTCCTTACATCTTTCCCAAGTTTCAATATTCAACTGCTCCATTCGCGAGATTTGACACTGAATAACATTCTTTTGGCTGCAAATAAAAAAGAAAGCTAAATCACGTATTCCAGAATACATTTCGGAAAGAAACAAAACGAAAAGACTCGCTTGTGCAACTCTTTGAACATTTCCTCAAGAGTAAATTCCTTGTCCACCACCTGTTGTAGCAACCTCTCCAGAATATCGAAGTTTGTGAAGCCCTGAAGTTCCCTCCAAGTTGTAATAGTCATCTCCTTCTTAGGAACATCAGAAACTTTCTCTTTATCCGAGACTTTGCCTTTCGATTTTAATTCACCGCGTTCAAACATATTGAAAATCTCGTTTTGGAGATCCCATATTTGCAACAAGAGTAATGATTAAGATGTCGAGACATATTATAGCGGGCAATGAAGCATAATACATAGAGCTTAAGTGTTAGAAGTGTATCCTAGAATATACAAATAAAGACACAAAAGAACTCGATCTCCGAAAGCTAGCCAACTAGAAAGAAAAACTACTAACAGCTATACACAATCTATTCAAGAATACAATCCTATTCCAGAATACAAGTGTATACAACTAGAAGACGATGCTTTACGTACCCTGCCTTCTCTAAACGCTAGCTAGAACCAATTCTCATGTCCCACTAGCGATGCTCTCTTGCTTGTTTTATCATACTTCAAACAACATTCGATGGTGCATTATTGCTCTTTCAGTTCCAACCACAGTTGAGACTTTTGAGGTCATCCCCATACTTCTTCTTGAATAAAAAATATTCTCTGTGCATGAGGCAGATTTTGTCCACAAAACTCATCTTTAGTTTATATTCATTATCAGCATTGTGAGTGTTTGCAAATATTTTGCCTCGTCGTCTTCCAATCCACAATACACAGCACAAAGCACATTCAAATACTTAATGTTGTATTTTTTATTGATAGCTGCCTTCTTGCTTTGATACTGTGGTTTCCACCAAGCACATAATGAGTGTAACTACTAGCATATTCCTTATCATAACATTTGTGGGTCATTATCGCGCTCTCTGTCAAATAGCACAACTATTAGTGTTATATCAGCCAGTGGATTGCTTCTGATTTTGTCCTTCAAATTGCACAAATGGTAATCACTTCCATTCTTTTGCTTGGTTTATCAAGTCTCTTATCCTTGATAGCAATGCCAGGAGCCTTGCCCTTATCTATTTTCTTTTCGGCTATTGTTCTTGTGCACTCGACCACCAATTTCAAAATTTTTCTTTTCGATGGAGCTTTTTTTTTTGGTTCTTTTGTTGCTATTTTCCCCCACGGTCATTTCCACCTTGCCTAGAAGGACCTTTCCGACTTGTCTGTCGATTTGAAGTACCTTCAAAGTCTTATTCCTTCCGGGATTAACATGTGGTAGGGGCTACTCAATGTCTTCTTCTTCCTCCGATGAACTTCGTGTCCAACATTTCCGTCTTAGCCTATACGCTCTCTATCAATAATTGCGTAAAGACGGTCCTTGTTAATGTAGTGTGTAAAGTACCCATTTCTGGCTGCACCTTAACCAACTTAAAGAACTTTTTTTTCCACCACAATGTAACCTTGAGACATCTTGAAGCTCAACCTCCCAGCTTTCCCAGCTTGTGACGCCACCTTATTAACCTCTCCTACAGTCTCCATGCATGGAATATCGTTAGGGAGAACCTTCATTCCACCTACCTTATGGCAGACGTTTAGGAAAGTGATTGTGGTGTACTTCTGATCTATGCCCCTAGTCACATTACCAACTGCGTCTTAAGACACTCAAAGCTCTCCCAGGCTCATTGCCTTCATGTCCTGTTACTCTGCCCGGATGAGGTTGCTTTTTATCTTAAGAGTCTTCTTGCGACTTGCCTTCTACTTGTCCCAGGCGCAAAGGAAAAAGAAGGAGCTTTAGTTTAACAACATCCTAAAGTGCAAAACATATTCTGGAATAGATGCTGAGATTAAAAAAAAGTTGTGAAATCTAGACAACGCTCAAACATGTTGGAGCAACAAAAAACGAAGACAACACCATAAAATGCTAGATAAAAGTTACTATTTTGAATGAAGAAGTCCTTAAAATGCATAAAAAAAAGTTTAAAAATACATCTTCTAAGGCATGTAGTTTATAAAAACAAAAAAATCGTATTCGAGACCCGTTTGCTTCTTTCAAAAAGACAAAAGTGTATTCTAGAATATAGCTTTTCCTTTTGATAGAAGCATAGTGTATTTAGGAATACACTTTAACTGGTAATGTGTTTTTCCTTTATGAAAGGCAAAGTGTATTTTAGAATACACTTCTAGCTTGAAAGGATAGAAAAGGTGTATTCTAGAATATATTCTTGTCTTTGAAAACACTAAAGACATGTGACAATAGAACTAGCTTTGCCATAGATACACACATACCGAGAAAAAAAATCGCAACATAGCAAGAGGTGTTAGTTTGAGAAACCAATCCATAAAAGTTGTAAATATTAAGTAAAATCACCTAATGTCTCTCATTGAGAAAAAGAACCTACAAACAATGAGATGAAAAGAAAAGAAAGAAATTTTACAAACAACACAAATCGTCCCTTTGGATCCAAGTAAGCTTTTCTTATCACCTTTAAATAGTGGACTCTCAAAGAAAAATGATTTTGAACCTTTCAAACCTAAGCGGATAAAATATTTTTACTAATATGCATATGCAAATCTCAAATATGTATGTGAATTTGTTAGGGCAATAGTTGATAAGGCTCGGCGCATAGGATCCCTATCGTGAAAGCAAGTTTGAACCTGATATTGAGACCTCCAGACGTTGCGGACACAATTTTAAAAGGTAAAGGAATAGACTAAGGCAACAACATAGATCGAGGAATCTCACTTGAGACGACAAAAAGTGTTTACTTGCTTATCTTTAGTTTCCACCACAATAACGGAAGAGAATAAAAATGAATTTTTAAAATTTATGAAAAAAGACAAAAATAAATTTTGCAAAGACAATGTCGATATCCTAATGTTGTAATGTTGCAAAATATATAGTAATTGACTTATTTGTACCAAGAATTTACGTAATATTGAACTAGCCGTTTCTAAACGTTTCATGATAAACTATCCAACGCTTCCCACAAAATGGACTTTCTATTTGAGAGTTACACTATATTTCTAATGATACGGGCTGTAAATTGTGGTTATAAATGTATCTTTCCTGATTCGACACATTCATCAATTCACAGATATGCACCTATCATCATTTACGAATTTCTTAATAACTTTCAAAGGACGACAAGAATGTTTATCTAGCCTCATCCGCAATTTGAATTCATTTTCTAAGAACTTTTAGAAGATTTATGCGATTTAATAATCATCTTCGCAATTTTACATAGCACAAAAAGTGTAAAGCGCCATTGATCATTACCTCGAAAAAGATGTGGCCAAAGAACTCCTCGGAAAAAATGCTCCACTACCAAGGAAGTTCATTAGCAAATACCAATACATCTATTATGCAATAGTCTAGAATGTACATGTTAAGGATGCAAATGGAGTAGACAAGCACTGGATTATGGCTTACTTGAGCTTCCCACCAACCGTCGCTTAAGAGAATTCGGTTTGGTTGCACCTAAATAGTTCGAATGTGGCACTAGCATCATCTTGCTTGCGAGTAAGGCACTCGAAGACAATGTCAATTGCTTGTAAAAAAAGCAATTTGCTCGATTCTGCAGAGGAACCCGTTGAACGTCAAAAGAAGGGACGATGGAAAATTTGATGGCCTAGATCGATTTTTGGATGACACAAATATTCTCAAAGCATCGTTGCATAGTAATTATACATGTTTAGAAAATAAAATTTACTCCCACAAAATAAATCTTAGTAGTCAATGTGATATCCTCAACCACAATAGCACGACAATGTCATACCCTAGCCTATCAAAGCATGGTGCACCACAACAACCTAGATTAGGGAATGTGTGACCATAATATTTTCAATGCCAACAACATTGAAATACTCTTTTAGCCCATTACATTGGCAAATAGTTTTTACAAGTTTTTTGTTGGGGGAAAAAGTTTATTAAAAAATAGGGATTTTTTGTGCGTGATGAACCATTGAGAGTTCATATAAATATAGAGGAAAAGATGTAGCTAAAAATAAGAAGGAAAATAAAGAAGCTTATATTATTTTAAGGGTTTATATTATTTATCTTTTGTAAGGGCTTGTTATTTTTAAGCGTAACAAGCTTTTTAAGAACTTTTGTTATTTATCTTTTTAAGGTGTAACGTTCCTAACCGACATTGGGCAAAACTGTCTAGATGTTTATGAGTAGTCGCTTCTACCCATTTATGCCGGGTGTCTCGAACCGCTTACCCGGATCTACTCGAGCGGTCCCCATGGGTCCGTTACAATCTCCCACTGTGAACTATGCTCGCCCCTCGAAAGCATCACAAACTAAGCCATGACCCACCATTCAAACATTCGAGGTCATACTTTGCCCCCATGAAGACTCAAATTCAAGCCCTGCTCTGATACCAAATGTAACGTTCCTAACCAACATGCCCTTAACCAACTGGGCAAAACCATCTAGACGTTTATGAGTAGTCGCTTCTACCCATTTATGCCGGCGTCTCGGGAATGCAACACCCAGATCTACTCGAGCAGTCCCCATGGGTCCGTTACATAAGGCTTAGCCTATCAAAGCATGGTGCACCACAACCACCTAGATTAGAGAATGTTGCCAACAACATCGAAATACTCTTTTAGCCCATTACATTGGCAAATAGTTTTTACAAGTTTTTTGTTGGGGGAAAAAGTTTATTAAAAAATAGGGATTTTTTGTGCGTGTTGAACCATTGAGAGTTCATATAAATATAGAGGAAAAGATGTAGCTAAAAATAAGAAGATAGATAGATAGAAATTTTAAGGCCCTGGGCTAAAAACCCAATCTCGGGTTATGGGACCCAATACAAAAAGATGGGGGTGAAGTCCGACGATGTGATAGCAAAAGAAACAAAGAATATCAACATAACAAAAACGCTAACAAGATACTTATAAGTAGCTAAGCAATGCACATGAGCTAAGTGTACCCAAACCATGGGTTTTGAGGCCACCGGTCTCCGGATGATTGCCGCATTACCTCCCGATACATCGCCCATTTTTGCTTTGCGGCCTAGCCTCGCGACTTTACACAATTCTTTGTCGCCGCCTAGTCAGTTTGGAGCGAGAGAGATCCTCTTGAAGCAGAAGTAGGTGTCTTTAGATGACTTTCGTCGTCAAGGACATACAAAGATGTCCGCGGGCTATTGAATCGACGCACGATATGGCGGGTCGGTCCGTCTTCTCGAGCCCCAACCCAGCGTCAGAATAACAATGGCGCCCTCTCGAATGTGCATAACATCGGGAGGAAGTTAGGCACCGATTTCTACATCCAAAGGCTGGATTTGCCTCCCGCACACCCACGATCGCCAAATTCAAGCTTCCGTCCACTGCATGAAAGCAAATTCTACCGCTGCTTCTATGACCCTTATCCCAAGATGGCATTATGATCCTTATCCTAAGGAAAATAAAGAAGCTTTATATTATTTTAAGGGTTTATATTATTTATCTTTTTTTGTAAGGGCTTGTTATTTTTAAGTGTAACAAGCTTTTTAAGAACTTTGTTATTTATCTTTTTAATGTAACGCTCCTAATCGACATGCTCTCAACCCATAAAACTGCTCAGAGCGTTTATGAGTAGTTGCTTCTACTCCATTTATGCGGTGTCCTTGAACACAACACCGGATCTACTGAGGCTCGAGCGTCCCCATGGGTCCGCATTACAATCTCACTAGAACTATGCTCGCCCTCGAGCATCACAAATAAGCCATGACCTCCATGGGTCCAAACGGTATTCGAGTCATACTTTGCCCCCATGGAGACTCGAATTCGAGCCCCGCTCGATACCAAATGTAACGTTCTAACCAACATGCCCTTAACCAACTGGGCAAAACTATCTAGACATTTATGAGTAGTCGCTTATGTAATACAAGAAATTTATCGCTGCGGCCAGGTACATACAAACATTTTCTTTGGCTCAAATCAGTGTCTATTCAAAATGGTGTGGAAGACACCTTGTATGAAATCAGCATTGTGGAAGATGCCCAATATAAGAGATGCCCATTTGGAGATTTTAGATGGAATTTGGAATGGGCGAAAAGTCTCGTTTGAATTAATATCGACAATATCTTTCTCCTAGAACCATAACTTCAAATAAAATAGAATCTCATAGTAATCTTCTTCTAATCCGAGTAAAAAGTTGAAGGTAAAGGTTTTAAATGTCACTAGATCTGGTAAAGTTTTGCGTTGCATAAATACTATTTTGTTTACTTAAAATGAACTTAACTTCTTGCTTTTCAAGGATGATCGCATCTCTTCTTGCATTTTGGATAATTAGTTATTGCTTCTTCTAGAAGTCCTATGGACGTTCACTTCGACTTGTATAAATATAAAGGTGCATAGATTTGGCCTGCATTTTTTTATTGGAAGTTTAAGGATAAGGATTGCAAATGGTGATAAAAGCCTATTCACATAAGACATTGAAAGGTTCAAAAAGGTAGTCTAGAATTGGAAGACACAAAAGCGTATTATTAATCCATGGGTGCATACCACGTGAACAACAACTAATTTAGAGTATTTGCCACTGGCCTAATGCAACCACGCCATATGCATTGCGGCGCCTTACCACTACATAAGTATTCCTAGAAATATGGTATCTCTTTATTAAGATAATGGTTGCCACTTGTGAGTTGTTCCGTAATGCATGGTGGTAGGATTAGTCATTTAGATTAGAATGTCCTATAGTGCATCATGGATTTAGGACAAACCATAAGGACATAGTTATCTCAATGGTCCACCGCTTCAAATCTCCATTTGAGTATTTTGTGTCCGTTGAACATGTGCATTAGACATCAAAATTGATGCACATAGAAGCCACATATTCAAGCCCTTGTCAACACAATATCTGTTTGCATTCCAAAACAACAATTGAACAATATGTGGTGATCTTATAATGGCTAGACTCTTTCTTTAAACAACCATTATTATTAGCTACACATTGTTATTGTGAAAGTATATTGAAAAGCAACAAAAAGTTAAGGTCAGAATCCATCACCATCATATCGTGAACATGTGGCAGTTAGAAAACTCATGATGTGCACACATGCCAACTTCTAAACTACAAAACAACAAAATCAGAAAGTTTCTATCTCTATCCTCCAGATTTGAACAGTTGAAGAACGTAATATTTTAGTTGTCTGCATTCCACGCCAAATACACTAAATACGTTGTTGTGCACCTAACTGAATTTAATCATGTTTTTAAGCCCTTGCCATGGGCCTGTTTAGAGCAATTACCTGGCCTCAGAAATACCCACAATAAGAAGATTCAATTAAATATATCAGATCTATAGATGGGAAAGAGGTGGACAGGTCATTCCAATGTCTAATACATAAACATGATAAATGACTTTGCATGTACAATACACATTTAGATTCTCCAACACGAAATTTGACAACAGGGTCCAGCACCAATGAAATGTTCGAAGTCCAGACATCTCTCTATAACATGATTTGTTCCAAGTCCAGACATCTCTATAACATGATTTGTTCCAAGTCCAGACATCTCTATAACATGATTCCAAAGTCAGCTCGGGGAAAGGATGCACAGTTACATGTAATTAACTATGAATCTGAAAAGGATGACCACATTATAGCTGAAAGTGAAAGTCTTGTTCTGTATATTCCCTTTTAGCTACATTGAGACAGATCATGTTGAGTTTCAAAGAGTAAACGAACTGTGTCCATACCAGATCCTTCAGGCCTATTTAATAGTCTAACTTCAGCTTCTTTCATCTCGAGAAAGCAATATTTATTTTGAAAAATGGTTATATGTTTCATTTATTGGGTGCCACGTAATAAGACAGCATTTCAAATGTAAGTCACACAATAGATGTACCTTCTGAACAATACATACATCAAGCAACCAAAGACCAATTTTATTGCAATGGCTAAAGAATGTGCCATGCTAGGTCTGAGGTGTCTGCTCAAAATTTAATTAGAAGAATATCTCAAAGAACCTGGCCTGCATTATGATGTTATCACTATATTAATGCCTATTCTCCAATTCAATTACAGAAAATGTGTTGCCTCTAGAAGAATGGCAAAAGGGTGCAGTTTTCCCATTGCATTGTAGCATTAGCCTGGAGCCAGTTGGGATACAAAATGAGGACACTATTTTTATGCCTTATACATCGCCTTATGGGCACGCCCATGATTAGGCTACAGCAACATATACCTGAGATTTTGTTGTTGAAGATTCAAGTTGATTTGCTTCTGACTCATCTTGAATGTAGACATATTGCCTGGATAGATAAGATCATCAACAATAGAAGTGGAAGTTCCAACGCATTATTATGCATAATGATATATGTACCTTCTAAAAAGTTCCTACACACACTACAAAGTTGAGCTGATGGTAAAATACGAAGATATAGAGTTTTTCATAGCCTTGAACTTCAAAGCTCCACAACATACTGTGAAGCTCCACAACATACTGTGACGTTTATTACTTACATGTTATTGCAGTTCTGTAAAAGGTAATCGATATTTTCTGATCTTAGAAATAAACATAATAAGGCAGATGCAAATCATGGTCTTGCATAACTATAAACATAAATGCTAAAGCACCATAGACAGCTCCAATAAAAGGACCATGGACCTAAAAATCACAAAATATAACCCTTCTTCCATTCGATACATTCTGAAATGCACAATTCTGACCAGTGCCTAATTCCGAGGCATTTTTACACTATGAAGGTACATGTCTACCTTCATAACATCCAAAAACTGAAATGCAACACGTGTGATGTCCCAATGCTGAGTGCATAACATAGAATGTATAACTTACGAAAAGTAGGAGAAAAGGAGGATAGCTATAACTTCAATGTGGCACCTAAACAGTACGCAGCTTTCTTTTACCAATCATCTTTAAAATCGTACTACTGCAGGTTTTATGCATGGCCCAGTATTATGCATGACCCAAGTACCATGCCTACTTGTATCTGGAGTAAGCTAAAAAGAGATATTGCATATGATAGAGAGGCTTTACCTTGAATCATCCATGTGCATGCAAGTGGCCTCTTCCATCAGCAAAGAAATAAAACCTTAATCATAGTAGCTGAACTGAGCTTGCTTCGGCCTGAACCTAGCTATTCAAAGCTGATCTGTAAGTAATGATGATGAATGCAAAAAAATAGCTGAAGAAAATAGTTACCCCAGGCTTGAGTAAACCGTGCTCTAGCATCCAATGCACAGACCATGAGACTTTAAGATCGTCAGACCAACCATTTGACTCATGCATCAGAATCTTTTGGATAAATATAGAAAAGAGCTTGAAAGCATACATACAGAGTCTAAGCAATCATGACATGCATGATATGCATGGAAACAGACAGGGAGGCTGGCTTGTTCAATTAAACCTAAGAAGGAAAGAGACATGGTAATCCAAGAAAACTTTACAACAATAATTGGATCACGCAGTCTGGACTTACCTTAACACAGCTAATAATAAACAATCCCGATAAGAGCTCCTGTAATCCTATTAGAACTTGAGTAATACATAATCTGATAAAGTTTTTTTGTATTACCTGGTTGAAGTTCTTCACCACATAAAAGCGCAGAGATTGAGCAATCATGCTGTGCATAGACAGACAGAATAGATTTTCACTTGAATATTTGGAACCCAAACTTGTTCTAACCTGAAAAAACCGAAGTAGGAGTCATGAGAATCCAACAACAATACCTTACAATAAGGATATAATCCATCTATTTCAAGCATAGCTATTCTGCACCTCCAATACCGCACCGAATCGGCATCAGCAGTGGGTTTACTCAGAGCGCAACAAAACGTGCTCTCATGCCGTGCCCGTGACGCCAAAAAATTGGGGATGCCTAATTTCGTGGTAAAAGATTTTTTGGAGCACCGAGAAAATTTTCCGTCGCTAAAACCCTCCCCAACCTTAGAAAACTAACTTAAAAAAAAAAATCCAAAACTTTTTCTCCACACCGAAAATCCCAAATTAAAAAGAGTTGATTGTTAGCAAGTTAGACATGTTATTGCAATTATTTAGGGGATATGTGCAAAGTTCGACTTGGTGTAACTTAAAAAAACTTGCATATTAGAACAATTGCATGTGCATTTTGATGCTTGAAGACATAAGGCATGTTCTCTTGACATGGCAATATGTCTAAGTAGAAAATCACATTTTGATGTTAAAATGCTTATATCTTTTAAGTTATCGTCTCAAGCCATGCAACTTGTTGGAGGATGCTAATATAGATTTATCAATGGATGAAAAAAACTAGTCCTAATAACCCATTTTGAGCATTATTTTGTGGAGTTGAATTGAAAGTTCAACTAGCATTGTTTCTATCATGCAAAACATCAATTAGAGCAAAGCATCACGTAGATGGGACCCTAAAAAGTAATGAGAAAAGAGGCGGCCTACCACCGCCTTTTGAAGATGAATTTTGAAGATGAATTTTTATGCCATTCATCCTCTTCAGCCAGACAACGATTGAAGAAGCCACATGCTTTAGCACTTGATTAGGCTTTTGTATAGTCCAAAAATGGCATCCGCTAGGTTTTGTTTAGATTTGTTTAGCATGACACGAGGGTGCAACAAAATGTCGTGATGACCCCCTTTTCGTGGATGACCGTGATGACCGGAAGACCCATGCAATTAAATTGAGAGAATTCCACTTCCTTTTTTTAATTTAGCAGACTTGTTTTGATGTAATTTCTTTGTACTATCTATTGATTGGCAATAAAAATGTGATTAGTGATATTCATAATATAAGAATATGATACATCATGTCTAGGTCTTTACTTCCAAGCTTTAGCTAGGACAAGCAACACAAACATCAATCTTTTGGAGGAACATGACAAGTCTATGTTTGAAGAAAAAAACCTACCACACGTGGTTTAGGTTTGCAGTTGGCTAGAGAATTAGGAATTTCACCTGATAATTGATTTTTATCGAGCTTTAATTCCATCAGAGAAGACAACTTGTCTAGAGAGCTCGGAATAGATCCAATAAGGTTATTGAGTGCCAAATTAAGAATTTACGATTCTTCAGATTTTCCAGCCAGGCAAGTGATCTTTACATTGTTTTGTTTTGCCTACCCTCTCTTTCTGATTTTTTGGGGGTTTGTCTTTTGTGCCCAATGTTCAGGCTATGGCAACCCCATATTAGCTGGTGGAATTTTCTAGATTGATTATAGCCTTTCTTCTCAAGGCTAGATCTAGAAAGGAGCACAGTGGTTGAAAGCTTCAAAAATGGTAGAAGCTGACACTAAATTTGGCATAGCTTCTTTGAAACAACTGTCTCATTTACCAAAAAATTAGTTGTCGCAAATTTGTGATCGTTGGTCCTTTGCTTGCCCTAGTAATTGAGCTTTTTGTTGGCCTCATCATAAAGGTTTCTTTACTCTGCTACAATCTAATAAAGGCAAAAAACAGAATGAAGATGAGACATTTTAGCAAAGCCATGTCTCATGATCGACAAAAAAAAATAAAACTAAGGAAATGTTTGGGAGACAGATTGAAATATTGGCTTGAAGAATTGGATGGAATCTTTGGACATATTATGGAGATGAGAATGGTGGAATAGGGATGAGAGCAGATTTTGCTATAAAGCTTTACATTTGAACCTATTAAATTTAACACGTGTTCCATACAAACCTAAACATGACGTCAACATTTTTTAATTTAATGTAGTCCTCTCTAGAAGCCTTTCCGTGTATGGAGCCAAATTGAGTCTTAAGGCGTAAAAAATAGCTTCAAACAAATATTAGAATCAAACAAAAACGGAATTTTGCATTATATATGTTGAAAAGGGATTTCAAGATATAATAGATTTCTAGAAATTAATATATTAAATTTGTTAAGGAATTAAAATTGCTATTGTTATATAGTGCATGGGATAGCATATTCATAATATTTACAAGGCTCGACATTAAAACAAAAGGACCCAACATGACACGACCAAACGAAAAACAAGAAACACACTGAGCCACGAAAGGGCAACCTCCTCATTATGCAAACACTTGTTGTTTACCAAGTCGTAATAAATGTAAGGTTCGACATCAGAATTTTGCCTTAAATTATAGAACGCATAATTTCTCCCGCTATCGCACAGTGGCCGGGCTTATTCCCTGTTTGCTCGGCAGCTGCCCTAATGCTTGCAAGGAAGGTCTTCCCGTTTTAACTTTTCGGCCGGGATGTTAGGATGCGGGGAGTCCATCGCCTGGCCGAGAATTTCCATAGCGATCCGGACGTGAAAAGCCGTCCGCTAAGGTGAGTCAAAAATGAAGCTTAAATCTTCGTTTGTTAATCTTTGAGTTAATCTTCAATCAAAGAGAGTTAATCGCCGAAAGTTAATCTTTGAAACACTTTCCATTGAAAGCGGGCCGACCTCTATAAATAATCCCTCAAGAACCCCATAGCCGATCTCGCAAGACCGCCATAGCCGCGGATTAAAAATCACGATTTTTCATGATACGTTGCATCCGAACCTTACATTTATTACGCCCCGTAATTCACCGCATGGAGACACGCCATTAAGTTTTCCGGGCGCCGCTTCAAGCGGGCGACTTCGCGGCTCCGCCCGTTTCGTCGGCGGGGCGGCTGGCCACTTACTTAAGGCGCTGAGGGCGTCAAAGACCTTTCCCGGTGAATTACGTAGTCAAAACATTTTGAAGATACTCACAACGGCCAAAGCATATTCGGCATGGTATCTTGCATGTGGTATGGGAAAGTTGTTAGGAGGTGCTAAATCCGAGGAAGAAATATTTAGGACAAGGATACGTTCGATAAGAAATATCTTTTTTGAGAAAAGATAACCGTCGCCTAGGTTAGCTCAGAAGATGCTCCACAAAGGTGTATGGATCGTCGCCTATGGTTAGATCCAGAAGCTGCTCCGTAAAGGTAAATCAGGATTTTCTTACCTCATATTTATCGTAATTCTATGCCAACGTTAAGATCATATTCAAGATCATAGTTCCCGGCCTCACAGAATAATGACGTCCTGGCATTTGAAATGCCATGCCATCCATTTCCATTTCGAATTCTCACTTTAGTATGGGCTTGCTCTGTAATTTGTGCAAATTGGTGCTTAGATGTGGTGTCATCAATTCTAGCTGCAAAGGCATGTGCAATGCATTCTTTAGTAAAACCTCTGCATGACATGATTAAAAATTTTATCTGATGAACAGGGCCTGAGTGATAATTTCTCTGGTGCTAGCCTTTATATGGCAATTATACAGTTTATGGATTTTAATTCGTCAACACAAAGGTATGCCAGTATGTATGTCTCTTAAGTTGCCGCCTGCCTTCACTGCGTCAAATAAGAAGGAACGATTTGAACTCAGCATATCGCTATGAATTTTTTACATTAATTATTGGAATTTGAAGGGCGAAACGTTCCCTTTCCTTTGATGTTGTGCACTGACACATTGTATAATATAGTGCCCTCAGCTCTAGTGAGAATTTGGGGTGACTATTAGGACAACAGTGGTGGTCAGTGCACATTTTATCTACATATCTTGCTGCTGCTGTTTTGCACAACCAAAACTTCTATATGACAATGCAGCGTTCTGTATCTCTAATGTGGCTACGCGATAGCTCCTTCAGGTCCTTCAGCCTGCCATTTCCTTCCTAGGTTTACCTTACTCAAATAGTATCAGCTCACAAACTGATAAAGAACATATGTGTGCTGGCTGTACGAGATAAAATCTTGGTTCGTTTTTGGAGTTATGACGTTGCATATTGCTGTTTCAGCCTTCTATCTTTTCTTTGGATTTTAGGGTCTGTGCTTATACTCAGTATAATAGGGTACCTCTGCATGGCCTAGACAGAGTGTTATAGTTTGGCACCTCCCCAATCCCAGGCAATTGCATCAGAATACATTTGTCATATTTAGGGCTGTGCATATGCTCAGTATAATAGGATACCTCTGTACAGGGGATCCTCTAAATTATTGACTAAAGTCCCAAGGAGTACTTGATGCAATAGAATTGACAATTCCTTTTGGAACAGTTAACTATCCATTTATTACATAATTTGTATATTTGAAGTTACTTTTTGGTTTAGGCTTAGTGTGATTTAGCTAAACAATGTTGAAAGTTAGTTGCTCATGTCCTTTCAAGAAAAGTCCGGCCGCCCAATTTCAGAAAGCATGAGTTCTGTGGTGGGCCCTCAGCCTGCGTAGAACCTGCCGCGGCTTGTCCGCTTAACTTTCTTCAGTATTTTATTTGGTACTATCTAATTCTTTTCTCATTGTAACTTCCATTTTAAGATACTTGTTTGAGGATCTCTCATTACTTTATGGATGATATCGCATTGCACGATATATACGTTTTGCAGGCAGCTCAATTGGGTGGAAAGATTGTCCTCTTAGGGTCTCTGTTTTGGTACAAATGGAAACCTTGCTGGAGTTCTGCCATAACTGCCTTCTTGTTTATTTACAGGTTATAAATTTCCATAGAAAACTCTATTTCACTTTGTATCAAAGGCATGACTGTATGAAGAATCATAATATTTTAGATAACTCATGAAACAAGCAAACAACTGTTAGGACTGCTAAGGACATCCACATCCGCATGAATTTCTGGTTCTTAGGACAAGGTTTGCTAATGCACCATATTGTGCTCAAATTGTTTAAGCATGAATGCAAGGGAAGGAGGCACAAAGAAGGAGGACCCTAAGTGAGGTTATGTATGTCCTTTAGAACTTGGTAGGAAGTAAAGGATTATGGATGGCACAGAGGAATACTATTCCATCAGGGGTCCAGAGGGGCCTTAGGTCCTATGCTTGGAGGCAATTGAACTTGACTAACTAATTGGGTATTTATGAACATCTCAAGCAGAAGCTACTTAAAATATTTCCATAGAATTTTAGTTCAATTGCTGGTTCGGCCCTGCACCCTCTTGTATTGCAAACTCTTGCATTTTCCCATCATTACAGAAACTGGTCATTGAAACCAATACATGATTTAAAATCAGATTCTAGTAAGAAATACAACCACAGCTACTACCAGCTTCTACAATTCCTGGTTTTAAATAACCATGGTATATTATGAAAGCAACAAAATTGAGGGCCCAAGTACAGCTGCATACAGTCCCAGATATGGTAAAATTGCTTGCACACTGTTTACTATGATCAATGGTACAGATTTATGCAAATGAGAATGAGATGCTGGTTTCTAGTGGGCAGAGAGGATAAGCTGCCAATGCAATAATACAGAAACGGTCGAGAGAAAGGGGCCTCTTGGCCATACAGTCCAACAATACAATGAGAACATCAATGCTTTGAGGGAGATGTCTAAAGATTATTTACATTTAACTTTTAGCTTGTCTCCATTTGGAGTTATGACAGTGCATATTGCTTCTTTGCAGAACTTGAGCCTGCAGCGCCTGCTATTTCTGAAAGCTTAACTAAAACTTAAAGAGTAAGAAATAAAGAATTCATTGATGTAGGGGTTTAATCGCTTAAGGTTATCATTGTTTTGATTCTATGTTACAAGATTGTCTCTTTAGACCACTAGCAGATCATTGCAGGTGCATGCTTTCACTTTTAGGCAGAGCAAGGCAAATAGATCAAGGTGAGGATTTTTAATAATAAAATACCAATAGAGCCTGATTTGTTGAGTTGTTGAATTCTAGGGATGTTCTGAACATGAGTGTATGCACCCTTAGATCATATGTTTTAGTTGCATTCCTGGGCAGATGGGGAAACAATTTCATGCATTATTGAGTCCAATAAACCAATGGAAAGGATACAGTCGATGAATGATCCTCTTCAGGAAGGCAAGATGCTTGCTGCTTATGGAAGTCAGGCTTGTTTCGGTAAATTAAAGATCATGAATGATATTAGGCTGTGCCATTGGTTTAGTAGCTGGTTTCAGCTCAAGGAATATCCAAAAAAGATTGCATACTCCTGTGTGTCTCTGACTTCCAACCATGGCAAATAAGAACCTCCCTTCCTTTCTAGAGTTTCTAGTCGCTACTGTTTGATCTTTCATAACCTGGGTATTACAGTTTAATATATAGATTTTGGGGTGTCAAATCATTTCCTTAAAATCATTACTTCAAGTTAAGTTGGATAAATTTGAACGAGAAACTTGAAGATGCAGAAGGGCGTCCTGGAGAATTGGTTTTGGCACTTTCTCTCTTCTAGCAAAGAATGCTTTGCACTCCATAGATCATCCCAACAGAAGGAATTGCAGCCTGTAATTTACAGGTATAGCTATATATCACTGACATTTGAGGGAGACAGAGTGTAGGTCTTTCTTAG